>CM035812.1:14481048-14796048 GCA_020458035.1 Magallana ariakensis | reverse complement strand
TTTTTTCCCATGTATACATATAAGCAGTTGATTGATAACCAAAAATCTTTAAAGTTTCACATGCAGTTTTTGTCTATAAAAATATGACTTTTCGTTATTATTTATGGAAATCCGTATGGTACCCCGAGATTATTATTATATTTTACTATATAATATAGGCAGAATAAAAATATCCTACCATAAATAATAATCACTTCCATTTCCTTACATTTTTATTTTCACGCCACAATAATTATAATTGTACCCGCAAACAATTATTAAAATCTGCTCCAAATAAAAATGTTAACCAAAAATAATAATATCTCTATAGAAAACCGTATGTATGGAAAACCGTATGGTACCCCCACATTATTATTATATTTTACTATATAATATGGTCACAATAAAAATGTCCTACCAAAAATAACAATCACTTCCATTTCCTTACATTTTTATTTTCACACCACAATAGTTATTATTGTACCCACACACAATTATTAAAATCTGCTCTAAATAAAAATGTTAACCAAAAATAATTATATCTTGCACTAAAAAACCCCAATAAATCTATCTCGCAAAGATTATTATTGTAAATTTCACAAAAAAGATTATTCCCTGGTTATCATTATTATTGTGTGCTGACAATAATAATCTTGCCAAGAAGACATTATTATTGTTCGTGGAAAGATTTAGACGCTTGAAAAGAAACGTTTATCTGATTCTGAATCAATAATAATCTCTACCTTTTTTCGGGCAGAGATTATAATTTGGACGCTTGAAATACAAACGCTTTTACAACGAAGATTATCAAATGTGACGTCGCTATAGTTTAACAAAGTAAAAGCATAATGCGGTGTATGTAAACAAATGGACTAAGGACTAAGAGAAATATGTATTTATGCGTGTGTTTTACACACAGACGTGTAAGATTAATATTTAGTACGTTTAACACCAATGTCAAAAAGTTTAATGATGAGCATTTAAGTGTAATTTATGCACGTTTAAAAGATTCCTAACCCACATTGTATTGTATACCCCCCCCCCCCTCTCTCCGACCTAACGTTAACACTGGTTGATAATGCTTACTAAGTTGATTTTACTAAGCTTAAGTTGCAGTTTATTAATTCAACTTGCGTTGGGTGCCTCACACCAGCACCCTGCCCCTATGAAACACACTGTATTGTATAACCCACTCCCCCTCCCCAGCCCTGTAGTTAACACTGGTTGTCCAGTTGTGAAGTAAATTAGTTTAATCATTTATTATGGAACATGCATACAACACATAGTGGAGCACATAGCTTGGTGGTTATAAGAATTAGGCTATACGATAGTAACCAAAAAAGACACTGGTTCTAAACCTCACAGTGATCAATAATGCTGTGTGTTGTGCGGTTTGACAATGCATTTTATCATATTGTCTCAGTCCTCCTAACTGATTTTGGGTACCGGCATTAGCTGAGAGTTAAACCTGTAATGGACTGGTGTCATAATGTCTCTGCTTTGCATCATGGAAAACTGGGAATAAGCTGCATGAAGCAGCCTTATGAAATGGCATGGCTCAGAGAAGGATTTACAACAACACGATTGATTGACAGAATGAAATGGAAAGAACTTTAGTAGCTATATACTTTAGGTTTTATGTTGGTGTTAATTGTGTGAATTTTGTTTAAAGCAGTCCAAAAATAGTATTCTTTATAATTAAATGTATCGGTATGTGTGTCTACACCTTTACATTATAACATACATGAAGTAATGCATTAAAATATGTGGGGAAAGACATGAACAGTGGATATTGGCCACAGTAGCATAGCGGTAGTGCTTCAGACTAAAGTTGCGGGGGTCCAGGGTTTAATTCCCAGTCGTACCATATCTTTTTATTGTGCATTTATTTACATGCTCTTTCCTCCTTTCTTACTACAATATAAACAAAATCCACTTATGTAGAATCACCTTCTTCTTCATTGTTAAAATTGTACCTCATACAAGTACACGCATGTCTGATCAAACATATTTAGAACGCAAGACACTCTTTTCTGATTGCTTTCTCTTTTCCCGCCATTTTTGTCTTGTCGTCATTTGGCTTTACTGGTGGGGTTTCCCCTTGTCATGTGTTCTCAGCCATAATCTAAGCAAACAGAAAGAAAAAAATCAATTTTGTTGTGGCATATATGCTATAAATATATCAAACCTTAACGATAATTATCATGGTAAAAATTTAAAAAAAAAATCATCCAAGTCTGGAAAAACAAAATGACACGTGTCAAAAAACTAGAGGTAGTAAGTAAACTACGCACAAACCCAAGTTTTAAAATCCTTACAAAAGAAACTTGGACTGCTTTCAAGTAATCTGACAACATGCTTGTGAAACGGCAATGTCTATATTGCAAACAATATCTTTATCGGATGGCTGCAAGCCGTGTCTTTTAAATCTATGTTTACCTTGGAGTGTTTTAAATTTATTTGCAATATAGACATTGCCGTTTGATCGATACGCTGTACCTTGGATGACAATCAGATACATTTTCTCTTAGTCAAGTCTAAAAATAAAATAAATACTTCCTTTGTGAGGTCACGGTGTGTTAAATAGCCCACGTTTGTAAGTATATGTTTCACAAGCATGTTGTCAGATAACTTTGCATGCATGTGCAGACAAGATTATACTTCGGTAAACCGTTACCTTTTGCATATGTCTGAGTAATACTACGTTTTGTTTTCATTTTGGTTGTGTTATGGAACTAAAGCAACACGTTTAATCCATATTGAATCAGTTGGGAAAAAGGTAATAAACCATTTCTCAAATCAACATTTATCAAAAAAGTCTGCGATTGATTGCATGATATGTTTTGTAATTTTTAGCTGTTCAAATTGGCTGCCAGATAACTAGTTTTGATACTATGAAAATAATTCTTATCATTAACGATTTATTTAATCTCAATCTTTTTTATTTGCACGATATGACTATCAAAAGAGAGTCTACTACTTATGATAATCATAAAATTCAATATTATACAAATTGTATTATTTTTTTATACCAATATGGTGATTTTCATGATATATTGAGCTCTTAAAGGGCAGTGTTAATTTTCTTTTAACTTTGAGAGTGAGTAAATTATCAGTTTAATCTAAAAAGCAAGCGTAAGTTAAAAAAGTAAAAAATCAGTACGAACGAATTTGTTGTGGCATATATGCTATAAATATATCAAACCTTAACGATAATTATCATGGTAAAAATTTAAAAAAAAATCATCCAAGTCTGGAAAAACAAAATGACACGTGTCAAAAAACTAGAGGTAGTAAGTAAACTACGCACAAACCCAAGTTTTAAAATCCTTACAAAAGAAACTTGGACTGCTTTCAAGTAATCTGACAACATGCTTGTGAAACGGCAATGTCTATATTGCAAACAATATCTTTATCGGATGGCTGCAAGCCGTGTCTTTTAAATCTATGTTTACCTTGAAGTGTTTTAAATTTATTTGCAATATAGACATTGCCGTTTGATCGATACGCTGTACCTTGGATGACAATCAGATACATTTTCTCTTAGTCAAGTCTAAAAATAAAATAAATACTTCCTTTGTGAGGTCACGGTGTGTTAAATAGCCCACGTTTGTAAGTATATGTTTCACAAGCATGTTGTCAGATAACTTTGCATGCATGTGCAGACAAGATTATACTTCGGTAAACCGTTACCTTTTGCATATGTCTGAGTAATACTACGTTTTGTTTTCATTTTGGTTGTGTTATGGAACTAAAGCAACACGTTTAATCCATATTGAATCAGTTGGGAAAAAGGTAATAAACCATTTCTCAAATCAACATTTATCAAAAAAGTCTGCGATTGATTGCATGATATGTTTTGTAATTTTTAGCTGTTCAAATTGGCTGCCAGATAACTAGTTTTGATACTATGAAAATAATTCTTATCATTAACGATTTATTTAATCTCAATCTTTTTTATTTGCACGATATGACTATCAAAAGAGAGTCTACTACTTATGATAATCATAAAATTCAATATTATACAAATTGTATTATTTTTTTATACCAATATGGTGATTTTCATGATATATTGAGCTCTTAAAGGGCAGTGTTAATTTTCTTTTAACTTTGAGAGTGAGTAAATTATCAGTTTAATCTAAAAAGCAAGCGTAAGTTAAAAAAGTAAAAAATCAGTACGAACGAATTTGTTGTGGCATATATGCTATAAATATATCAAACCTTAACGATAATTATCATGGTAAAAATTTAAAAAAAAATCATCCAAGTCTGGAAAAACAAAATGACACGTGTCAAAAAACTAGAGGTAGTAAGTAAACTACGCACAAACCCAAGTTTTAAAATCCTTACAAAAGAAACTTGGACTGCTTTCAAGTAATCTGACAACATGCTTGTGAAACGGCAATGTCTATATTGCAAACAATATCTTTATCGGATGGCTGCAAGCCGTGTCTTTTAAATCTATGTTTACCTTGAAGTGTTTTAAATTTATTTGCAATATAGACATTGCCGTTTGATCGATACGCTGTACCTTGGATGACAATCAGATACATTTTCTCTTAGTCAAGTCTAAAAATAAAATAAATACTTCCTTTGTGAGGTCACGGTGTGTTAAATAGCCCACGTTTGTAAGTATATGTTTCACAAGCATGTTGTCAGATAACTTTGCATGCATGTGCAGACAAGATTATACTTCGGTAAACCGTTACCTTTTGCATATGTCTGAGTAATACTACGTTTTGTTTTCATTTTGGTTGTGTTATGGAACTAAAGCAACACGTTTAATCCATATTGAATCAGTTGGGAAAAAGGTAATAAACCATTTCTCAAATCAACATTTATCAAAAAAGTCTGCGATTGATTGCATGATATGTTTTGTAATTTTTAGCTGTTCAAATTGGCTGCCAGATAACTAGTTTTGATACTATGAAAATAATTCTTATCATTAACGATTTATTTAATCTCAATCTTTTTTATTTGCACGATATGACTATCAAAAGAGAGTCTACTACTTATGATAATCATAAAATTCAATATTATACAAATTGTATTATTTTTTTATACCAATATGGTGATTTTCATGATATATTGAGCTCTTAAAGGGCAGTGTTAATTTTCTTTTAACTTTGAGAGTGAGTAAATTATCAGTTTAATCTAAAAAGCAAGCGTAAGTTAAATGATTAAATAAAGAGTAATTAAGAGTTATCACTGAGTCTTATGAACGGACGAAATGCTCATCACTATCATGTAAAAATGTTTGTTAACGCATTAAAGCCATGAAAGAACACAATAATATTAATGGTACTATTTCATTGCTGATAGGTCTCGCGACGACTAATCGTGATAAACGTGTTTCTTAACCTTGTGTCTGTTTTGAAATATCTACTTAAATAACGTATTGCTGGTTTAAATACCTGCTCAGACAAATTAAAAGTACGAAGTGGTTATATACCTCCCTTAATCTGTCTGTGTTATACTACGTCGTCTTCTTTGTGATAATGATAATCTTAGGGATTTAATAGACAGAAATTCAAAATACCTGTAAAACGTTCGATGTGGTTATATACCTCCCTTATTTTGTCTGTGTTATACTACGTCGTCTTCTTTGTGACAATGATAATCTTAGGGATTTAATAGACAGAAATTCAAAATACCTGTAAAACGAAAGCTTTTTAATATATCAACAATCTAGATGGATCAAAGAACATCCAGAGTAGCACAATTACGAGTTACTCTGAATTACAGAAGTTTAATTCTAAGGATAAATTTTAATTAATTAAACTTCATTTAATACCAATCTATTGCTTCACAACAGACGTTTACCCGACTGAAATCCCTGTCAAGCCGCTCAAGCTTATCGGTGGTTTGACCTATCGATTACACTTTAAAACTTGCATAACGTATAGTTGGTTTGCATGCATGTGCAGACAAGATTATACCTCGGTAAACCGTTACCTTTTGCTTATGTCTGAGTAATACTACGTTTTGTTTTCATTAAAGCAACACGTTTAATTCATGTTGAATCAGTTGGGGAAAAGGTATTAAACCTTAATATTTCTCAAATCAACATTTATCAAAAAAGTCTGCGATTGATTGCATGATATGTTTTGTAATTTTTAGCTGTTCAAATTGGCTGCCAGATAACCAGTTTTGATACTGTGAAAATAATTCTTATCATTAACGATTTATTTGATCTCAATCTTTTTTATTTGCACGATAAGACTATCAAAAGAGAGTCTACTACTTATGATAATCATAAAATTCAATATTATACAAATTGTATTATTTTTTTATACCAATATGGTGATTTTCATGATATATTGAGCTCTTAAAGGGCAGTGTTAATTTTCTTTTAACTTTGATAGTGAGTAAATTATCAGTTTAATCTAAAAAGCAAGCGTAAGTTAAATGATTAAATAAAGAGTAATTAAGAGTTATCACTGAGTCTTATGAACGGACGAAATGCTCATCACTATCATGTAAAAATGTTTGTTAACGCATTAAAGTCATGAAAGAATACAATAATATTAATGGTACTATTTCATTGCTGATAGGACTCGCGACGACTAATCGTGATAAACGTGTTTCTTAACCTTGTTTCTGTTTTGAAATATCTACTTAAATGACGTATTGCTGGTTTAAATACCTGCTCAGACAAATTAAAAGTACGATGTGGTTATATACCTCCCTTAATTTGTCTGTGTTATACTAGGTCGTCTTCTTTGTGCGTGTTTGCTAGTCGAAACTTAAGCAATACATTTAATTTATATTCAATTGAGAGGGAAAAAAAGATTTATGTTTTGTGATTTTATGCATGAAATCGGACCTAACCTAATGTATATATTTTTTTATATTGGCTTTAGTGGAAAAAGGAGGTAATCATATTATTTTACCTTAGGAATTTATTAGACAGAAATTCAAAATTCCTGTAAAACGAAAGTTTTTTAATATATCAACAATCTATATGGATCAAAGATCATCCAGAGTAACACAATTACGAGTTACTCTGAATTACAGAAGTTTAATTCTAAGGATAAATTTCAATCAATTAAACTTCATTTAATACCAATCTATGCTTTACAACAGACGTTTACCCGACTGAAATCCCTGTCAAGCCGCTCAAGCTCGGTGGTTTGACCTATCGATTACACTTTAAAACTTGCATAACGTATAGTTGGTTTTTGGTTTGCATGCTTACTCCTCCTAGGCACCTCTATCTCTTTTGAGGTCCTTGTTGCTCTGCTTTAAATTCGTGGATTTTGTCGGTTTTATACACATTTAATTATTTGCCGGAAAATTTGTACTTTGTCTTTTTTTACTTTAAAAGGTAATAACTGAAAAAGGAAAATATTATTTACCATAGACATTGTTTCATGCTCACATTGAAACATACTGTTGTTTTAATAAAAAATCGATCGGTATCGAAAGTCTGGCAAACATACGGATGCAAGTACAAACAATATATATATATATATATATATATATATATATATATATATATATATATATATATATATATATATATATATATTTAGCAGTTTAAACAACTTCTTATTCTCGTCTTCAAAATATTGAAGTAATTCCTCGAGTAAATTTGAAATAGTTTCATCTATTAGAGCCAAAAGTTGAGATTTTGTTTGATTTTCCTCTTTATTTAGCTCTCATGAAACTAGTATTTTTATTGAATTTCAGTGGACTAGGGTATTGATTTACTTTTTTAAAGTCATTAATTATTGTCCGCATAACACTAAGCGGGAAATGAACATCGCTTTTGAAATGGCATTGGAAATATACCGAACGCTAGCACCTGAAAAAAAATGTATACGCTAAGCATTCTGAAGAAAATTTCAAAGCGGATTCTAGATCTACTAAATAAATGATGTTCCAAACCAGGGGCATCACGTGAAAAACAATACTGACTGCTTTTAATCCAATAGGACATACCTCTCTTTTGAACTTTGAAAATGCAATATTTAAATAGGTTGATATGAGGCCTCGTAAGCTACATCCGTTTTTTAAATGTGAGCATAGAAATGAAAGATCAGACATAATTTTCTATTTATCTGGGAAAAAAACTGAAAATGAGTTTCTAAAGAACAATTCAAAATGGTTCATGTAAATCTTTTCAATGCGCTTTGGATTCACTGAAACATGTAGTAGCCCACAATTCCTTGCAACAGATGGCTAATTTGGTATGCAAAGTTATGTCGACGTCACGAAATGCAATGGTTTCAATGAATACTTTAACGAACGAGAGTTTAAAAGCGACATGTTCATTGGATCAATTTTCTCGGGGTGTTATATAAGCCACCAATCACCTTGCATGCCTCAATAGGCGTGTCAACGTTTAAAGCTGACATGAATTCATAAAAGCATTTGGTCGCCATATTAGTTTCGATCGCTCCTCAGCTGCCTCTTGGGTATTTATATCAAACGATAGAGTTACGGTCAGTTGCTTTCCGATCGAGGCATTCAGGTTGCACGGACTTCTAAATGGTAGAACTACACAATGTAGTAATATGCTTGTAAAAATGTATAAAGAAAACTACAATCAATAGAAAATAAAAGATGGTTTATTCTTAGAAAGAAATCTCAATGTATTCGCAATATCTTGCAGAGACAGTAATGTGCTGTCTTACTTCGCATGCAAATGAAATCGAACACGTGTGTCGTTCATGCAGAGTGCATAACATCTGTATCTTATTGTAGACCCCGGTCGCACTACATCCAACACAGTAGATACGTGATAGTAAATCCAATAATGTATTAACAACGTAACTTTGCTTTTATCAGTTTCTAAAAAAACACTCCGTTTTCTACAGTCCATGCTGTCACTGCACGATCTGCTACAATATGTGGTTTACGCACGTGCGATAGTATAACAGTACGACACTCAAGAGCGTTCTACAATGATCGAGGGTTTTAAAATAATTTATGTATACCTGGATTTCAGTTTGCTTTGTTTCGTCTTTCATTGGATATTCCTTACCAGTGCAGTGGTTGTCATATTATTTTTGTTCAAGGCGCGTTTATTCAAAGCTTTCCGTCCAGTGTAACGTGTTCGGGTGAGTGAAATACCCGAATGCAGTGAACCATGAATAGTGATCTAGGCCTTATATAGGGGGTGTGTAGCGATGAGCAGAACAATAGAAAATCGACAACTAATATGGCGGTAGTTGGAGATAAAAGGGAAATAATGCGTAATTATGAGTTCATGTCAGCTTTTACGGTCCCACGGATGATGGAGAGAGGAACGACACGTAATTAACCGTGGATTTCCGACGATGAGCAACATTTGGATCGAGGGTATCCTCTGACAGAGTAACGAAGGAAAACTGTTAGGTGTAATGTTTAACAATTATTCATTTAAACGAAAAAAAACCGCTTAATGCGGGTTATGTATTTTTTCCTGCGATGCTTGCTACAATATAGCCCGTATGGAGCACCAAAGAAAGCACTTTGAGCTCTAATGTCAGTCCGTTTGAGGCAGTGGAGTTCGTCCTATCAATGTAGCTTTGGTTTTGATAGATCAAGAAAATTACAAGCAAAGTTAACGGCATAAGTACAAAGTAGGCACTAAGAACGACGTAAAAATTACTTGTGTTTTCTAGAATTCAAGTTGTCATATAAAACACGTATATTCTTACTTCTGCACAAGTGTATACAGGATAATTTTCGCCTTTTGTAATTTCCAGTCTTATACACTTGCAAACAGTTTGGCCCCGTCTTGAATTCGCCAAGACACAATTGTCTTTTAAGATAAATAATACGAGGTATAGGAATTCGTTATGTTTTTAGTTAACCCGCTGACAACGAGGGCGAAAGGTGCGAGTATAAATATAAAAAAATATATGGACAAATAGTTCCGTGTAAAAGGTACGTTGTTTCACAGGATCGCGCATATTTCTGTCATGTGAAGCATGTATAAAATACAATTATAATCAACGTACTGAAGAGCTGACGGGAGTTGATTTTATTGATTATTATTTATTTTGATATCAACGACATGTTATTTCGCAAGGCAAGTAGTTTCTTAGCTCTATTTAAATAATTACACAATTTTTTTCCTTATATGAATTCTCGGGCTTTTCCGATAAGAATTCTGAGCCGTAAACGGAAAAGCCCATATGAATCACATTGTGTAATATTCAAAGATCATATAATTAACGCCAGCTAACTTTGCGATGCATTATGTATCAGTAATCAAACTATTTCTGGAAAAGTGTATCAAAGCAATTTTTAACAAACAAATCATAATAAAGTCTAGTCTTCGCCAGGCTGAGTACTGGTTCTATCTTTAGATTGGATAGCATGTCCTTTTTTTCCAAACGCCACCGCTGTAATTGAACTCTGGCGAAGGAATACATATGACTACAAAAAATATCTAAATTGTTCGTACCATCTAAAATCTGACTATATTTAAGGTATTAATAAATAAAGGACTATTCTTGGTATGGTCAAATATCTCCCCTAATTTTAACCAAAATTTTTATACTATCGTATACAAATCACATCTTCATAAATCAATGTATAGGGATGCCTTTCACTTTAATCTTGATTAGTCATCATTGCTCATTCGCTGTTTATCTATGACGTCACCTAAATGACCCCCTTCCCGCAATTTTGCAAACAAATGAAAATATTGTCATTTTTTCTCTATATTTTGCATTTGGAAGTATAAAGCGCAGGTCTGCTCAAGTACGATTTTAATATAAGTTTTTCTCCATATACACATCATATTAAAAAATGGTACTTAAGCAAGCATGCGCTCGATGTTTTCCAGTCGAAAAATCATCGGAAAACACCCATATTTTGCAACAAAACATCAATTTATCAAAATAAGACAATCTTCATGACGTCATTTCTACATTATGACTTCACTGTGGTGATAACCTTTTACAAACTTATTTTCAATATGATTTCAACTATCTTCCACCCTATTTTTAAAGCTCTTTAAAACACTTTAATTTTGGGGGCAAAAAATGCATTATACAGCACAAAATCCTTTCCTTGAAAAACAGTGCTTTTGAATACATTACATTGAATTTATCGATTATTTTCAAGTACTAAGTCTTGTCAGCGGTGATAATTTGTGCTTAGGTCTAAAAACTGTTTCACTTCCGGTTTGCCAGAGTAACTGCATAGGAGAGTTGATTAAAATCAATTCCCAAAAATGAGGCAAGCATCTGAAAATTATTATCATTTTGAAATAACAATTTTATAATTTGTTTTGTTCAAATACTCTCTCTTTCTCTCTCTCTCTCTCTCTCTCTCTCTCTCTCTCTCTCTCTCTCTCTGGATGCTGAATCCACGTTAGTTTTGCCCGTTAGGGACGTTGGATCCTGTTTAAAAATGTATCAATCGTCTTTAAAAATTTTCTTATCAATAAGTACATTTTACACAGCTTATACAAAACTCAAAAAAGGGGTCTATATGCATTTTTAGTGCTACTGTGTATTTAATATGACATTCTGCACTAAAAAGGCAACGTGCACTTACATCGCCTTTTCATATTTAAATACTTTATCGCAATGAACCATGGAATCAAATACAAATTTTAAATATTAAAAAATCATAAAAAAGTTCATCTATCTGCATAGCCCCCCCCCCCCTTTTTTTCTCATTAAAGATTCAACATGCAATGAAATTAATAAAAGAAATCTCAATTTGTTTCTTAGATTAATAATAGACTTGTCAGGAAAAATCTTATATAAATTCAGAAAATAAATTCAAAAGTATGGGTCTATTATGTACAATTTGAGATATGGATAAAATATTAAGCTAATCTAAGGCATTTTTTTAACTTTATGAAATATGTTTAATATGCCAATATGTGTCGATAGATATGTTGATAAATTGTTAAAATATGTTATTTGAAACAACATGAAGATTTCCCAAGGAATGCTCGAGCAATCTGGAAATATGCTCCCCACTGAAAATTAGGAAGCTAAAGTTACGGTACTCTAGATTACTAAGTTATAAAATATGTTTTTTTTCTTCTTAAACACCTTCCGCCATGAAGCATAGTCCCTTACTATACTTTGTAAGTATGTAATTTTGCAGAACTAATTGATTTAATAAAGTTTATTTGGCGCTTTAAAATATGAGTTTACATGTAGATTTAATGTACATGATGCATAGTTTCCATACTAGAGGTGACCCAAATTGGTTACCCCAAAACGAGGAAACGAACCTCTTATATGACGTACATGTACATAAAAATCAATGTACCTGATGGCAAACCCCTTGAACTTCTAGTTGTCAAAAGAAAGAAATATTTTGGAAAGCAACTATGAACATCAAATGTTAAGAACAAAATAGCAAGACATAATATAAAATAGGTCGTAAGTTTGTTTTGTTTTTTTTGTCTTTCTTTTATTGTAAACAAAGGTTGTACTGTACACAATATATAAATTATTTTATGATATAATCACTCTCTCACTTCTAACATACTCACTGTTTCATCCCATAATGCAATACTCATAGTAATAAAGAGTAGGGTAATTGCTTGTGATAATTGTGAAACTGAATGCCTAAGCAGTAAATAGGTCGTGCCCTGACCGTGACCAGTTTATATGCAAATGATGTTTATTTACTAAAATTTAACACAATCCGTTCAAAACATGCATTATGCTTTTACGTTATTTTTCAATTTAAACATCAAATACTATGAGGTCTAAATTTTATCCTAAAGGAATGGCGTTTCCCACAACGTGTCCTTCAAGTGTGACAGAAAAAATATTGGCATCAAAGAGGCTTGGATGTGGAAAAGATTTATATGGAAACGACCAGTATATTTGTGCTCCTAATGAAGCGAAAACATCATTGGTAGAAATATGCAATGATGGAATAATGGGCATTATAGATGAAGGTAAGCTGTAGAATAGTGTTTTTAGATTGTCGGCTCCGTGCATCTACTAGTTGTGTCTTTAAACTGTGTATTGGCCATTAATATTAATTCCTTGTGTGATTGTTTCGTGAAACTTCTATAATTCGTTGCAAAAAAAAAATACATTTCCCCCAAAAGAATAGCAAGTACATATCTATAACCATATCTCTCAAACCATAAATTACAAAGTAACATGACAAAATATACATTTAGGTACCATTAATGTTCTTGTATTAAGGTGGCTCTATACACCACTTGGGACACCTATGTTGTGACGTATTATTTATTGAAATAAACAATAAAACCAAGTATGATTTTATGAATAGTTTCTTTCCCAAAACTGTCATCTTACAGCGTAGCGCAGTGGGTTTGAGGTTCACTACGGATCATGTAAGTCATGGGTTCGTATCCCACTGGGGGTTTTAAAATTTTTACTTTAGGTACATGTATATCATTTATGTAGATATATTTCTCAGGTTGGGATACATAAATCCTATAAATTAATTTTCCCCTTTATTTACTTGACTTAGTTTTGCATTAAGGCAAATAGATTTACTTATAAAGGTATGTAATAAAATATGAAGGAATTTATCATTCCAAAAAATATTGAGAACATTTTCTTCAACTCAGAAATCGAAAAGTTCCTAAGGTGTTTCGGCCTTAGGACTTAGGAACGATAACTCTTACCTGAGGAACATTCATACCAAATAAAATTATAATTTATTTTGGTGTTTATTTGTAACGATTTTCATTTATTTATATCACATTTATTAAAAATATGAAAATTAAATGTCTTGGGATAATACTAAAAAAAATTGCTATAATAATATTTGAATGTTATGAAGTGTTATATTTTTTATGTGTCTGAAGGAAATATCCATCATTTGACAGACATTTTTTTTTCAATTTGTTAATAGTTAACTTTTTAATTTTTTTTTTACTAAAACACGAAAAACAATAAAAAATTCTCTAAAAATACCTATAGTATCACTATCATAATTTTAATATTTGATAAGTATATGTTTAGTGGTCTTCTATTGAAAATTTGAATAAACTGTGAGTGTATAGAACCACCTTAAACGTATAAAAATGACTGTCCAATCGTCCAACAGAATCAACTTTGATTGTTGTTAAAATGCTTAACGGGATATTCAATCCATGACATCTAGTAAAATACGTATTTTCTTCGTTGACGATTCAAGACTTATATGGTTCATAAACCTTTTCCTACAAATATACTCCAAAAACAAAATTTAATAATCGTTCAATGTACATTTTCATGAAGTACTTTTCTGATATAAAAAAAATGAATGTCTCGTGCAATTCTTATATTGTTAAAAATAGATTATGGCAAAAGTCATGAGAGATCGCACACTGTTCATAAAATACTATATTTCATTATTCGGGAATAAAATCTTAAATATATTCCATATATAACAACAAAGTATGGTATGTAGCAAAGTGCGTTAAATTTTTGATAACATTAACGCACTTTGATTTTTTTCTAAGGGCTTTAAATTTTTGACCAAGACAATGCACTTTGAAAAAAAAATTCAAAGTTTGTCATTCCCTGTACGTCAACATTTTTTAACACCAAGGAACTTAATACACCTACAAAAAAATGTCATATTTAGTGAGATTAGGAGTTTATATTTAATGTAAATACTGTGTAATATGGTCTAACATAACTGGGGACGGTTAGTGGACAACTAAAGATACAGCAAAATTTCCAATATAATAATATTCAAAATGATTTCTTGAAGAATGCGCCCGCAACTTTCCATTTCAAACATCATATCAATTTCATAAACTCATATATACCTAATTTAGTTATATAAATTGAACTTTTTTTTCATCTCTTAATAGAGTAAATATTCACAAAGTAAAAAGATTTTTTAAAAAAATGAAAAGACAGCTGGCGGCTAATTGCATGATGCAGTTCATATAATACCGGTATTTTGATACACAATTCTCAATATCCCTGAACTGTTGTTCTTCATGTGTAAATTATTAAACTAAATGATTTTATTGACAAGCCCTTTCATTGCGAAATTGCTATTTAGGACGGCTAAAAATTTCGATTTTTCTTGTCAATATAGCAATGAGCTTAACTATTTTTTTTTTAAAAGTGCGTTAATATCGACAACATCAACGTACTTCAAACACAAACGATTTTTTTTAAAAGCAAAGATTTTGTCCCATAATTAATTTTTTTGATTACTTTCGATTATTCTTAACATAAATATTTTGTGATGCACATATTCTAAGAAAAAAAAAATACAAATGTTATTTAAATTATATAAAAAAGAATAAACTTGTTTATATTCATGTATTATGATTTTTTACTTTCACTTAAAATATAAATCTTGGTTAACATAAATAATCAGTCTTGGATAAGTTTGGCGAGCACTTAGTACATTTCGTCACGATGCGCTTATTCTGCGGCACACGGATGTAGTCAGCCGATAGGGATAAGTAATTTGATCATTTTCCAACCTAGATCTCTTCAGAATAAGCGCATCGTGACGAAATGTACTAAGTACTCGCCAAACTTATCCAAGATGGCGAGTGTCGTCCCTTTACTTTTTTTAAATGTACATTGAATACACTTTTTTAACATGATTGAAACAGGGGTTTTCAGTGAATATTTTTAATGCAAAAGACAGAAATACGTTTAAGATTACTAATTTTAATCATTTTTGTCCTTGGGAACAAATAATAAAGAACTCCACTATCCGACAACCGAGCCCCTGTGATAGAAAGTTGGAATCTGAACCGGCTGAATTGAAAACGAACGGAAAATACATGCGATGGCTTGTGATACTATTCACTATGCAGCAAGATTCATTAAAACAGGTTTTAATGTGAGTTAGATCGCTGGAATATGCAACTGGGCATAACCATGCAAGGAGACGCGATCGTGGACGAAAATAGTTGATAGGTCGACGAATAATAGTATGTATGTGCGACTTTTGTAAATGTTGTGGTAACTCGATAGCCAGTGAGGTACTTATATCTGCCGCATGGAATACGCCGGAGGAGTTGCACTACTCATAGCTTTGCTTTACGATCTTTATTCTGATGACCGATCATGTACGTGTACGTGTGTACGTGTGTTAATTTAAAAATTACCAAATTTGAACAGAAGTGTTACAGTAAAAGTGTATAGGCCTATATGTCCGTTATGATTATTCCTGGAATTGAAACAACCAGCCTCGCCGTAAATGTTGATCGTTGATCGCAAGCAGACGAAATCGTGAGAAGACGCTTATTTTCTATTTAGTGAATTAAATTTTGGGTATTGTTTGCTTTTGAAGGTTAAACTTTAATTTTTTTATATTTATAAATTTGTATTTTGTTTGCTGACAATTAAACAGACATAACTTTACATTTTGTTGACTGTGTTTATTATGGAAATTCCCGTTCTATAAATAGTGTTAAATCAAAACGGTCTAGAAAAGTAGGTCCGACAAAAAAATTTATTGATGCAGGTATCAAAGAAATTGTTCGACCAATCAGAAGCGCCAATATCTTATCAAACTAATAAATATTAAATGATAAATCGATTACACATTATTCCACTATGCAATTGTTTAATAATCGATTACATTTTCAAGTATTCAAGCCCATGCCTGCTTCCTTAGAAAAAGAGTATTTTCTACATGAATTTTAATTCTGATTTGATTGATTTGATAATATTTTTATTGTACAAAATTACAACAGGGATTGGGCACAAGTTCAAAAACTTAGACCGCCCTCTCCCAATACAAGTATATAATACAGTAAAAATAATGTATGCACAACATGTAAGGTCAACAGATCATATGACAGTTATATATAAATTTTCAATGGTGTACAAACATCAACTAAATCTTTTTGTATCTTTGATATAACGATAAACTAGAGAAAATAAATGTTTGTTTTCGCTGACACTGATTGCGTTGTCGCCCCAAAGTAGGACATGAGTATTAACAATATTTAAATTTACAATATTGAAAATTTCATTAAGCAGAATATTTCTGGCCTCTTTATATTTATCACAAGTGAAAAAAAAATGGTAAGTGTCTTCGAGCTTGCCACACGAACAGAGTGGACTATTAATAATATTACAGCAAAAAAGATCACTCTTTAGTACACAATTATGACGAAGACTAGTATGAATAATATTCAAAAATCTGTCACCATAAGTAAAAAAAAATCAGGTTTTGTTCTACAGGTAATATCATTACGATTTATGATAGAAACATGTATGTTTTCTTTGAAAATGCGAATGAAAGCGCATTCCATTCGTTAACAACAGTGGGAACAAATGAAGATTTATACAAATGTAAACGACATTTTTGTATACTATAGTTTTGTGCATTTTTTGTAAAATAATTGGATGCATTAACACGTTTATTTGGGAAAATGTCCATTACATAATTTGGTAAAAAGTTTCTATCAATTTTATACATGGTTTTCAGCCTGAACATTTTCCTTCTACTATCAAATGTTTCCAACCCTGTTTCGAAATAAAGAGAATCCCTAGAAGCAAACATAGGTAATCCTGTGACGATTCTTGCTGCAATCAATTGTATTTCTTCTAATTTTTCGGAATCAGTGAAAGAGCACCCACCCCATACATTAGATGCATATTCTAACTGAGGTCTTATAAATGAAGTATATAACAATGATAGTGACTTTCTATTAAGTTTGAATCTTAATCTTGATTTAGATTAAATTCTATATCTTGTACATTAACTGCAGCATGTTGAAAACTATTATCATCTGCAAAAAGTCTACAGAATGTTAACATATTATCTGCTATATCATTTACATAAATAAGAAATAACAATGGCCCAAGGACAGAGCCTTGAGGCACTCCAGCATTCACAGGCTTAGTAGACGACAACACTTCTCGATACATAACCTTTTGCTTTCTATTAACAAGATAACTATTAAACCATTTAAACAGATTCCCAGTGATACCATAGGTATGGAGTTTAAACAATAAACCTTTATGCCAGACGCGGTCAAACGCTTTTGACAAGTCACAAAATATCATGGAACATGATTGACCTTGATCAATTGCTTTTAAAATATACTAGCGGAAAAAAGAAACTGTGCATTATTTAATATATGAAAACACATTTAAAAATTATAATGAACACATTTTATTTTTTGTAATACTGTTAACACATGTATTCGTAACAACATCTCATAACACATTAATGTCAACGTCGAATAACGTCAATTTCAGCACACTCGAAAGTCACTGTTATTTGAAATTGAATTAACAAAATTAATAACGCGTGTGACCACCATTTGCGTTCACGCATGCTTGACAGCGACGCCTCATTGATGCCACTAAAGTGTTCAGAAATGCTTGATGGATGTTGTTCCAGATGTTGGTTAAAGCCTGGCCTCAATCAGCCATTGTCACTGGCTGATTTGGTAAACGGCGTAAACGTCTTTCCATTTTATCCCAGACGTGCTCGATCGGCGACAAATCGGGGGAAACAGCTGGCCAAGGAAAGACATCGACATTCTGTTGACCAAGCAAGTCCCTGACTACGCGTGCAACGTGTGGCCTTGCGTTGTCTTACTGCAGAGTGATGTGATTTTGATGTCTCTGTATGAAGGGTATCACATGACGCTGAATAATTTCATCTCGATAGCGTACGCCGGTGAGATTTCCATTGACAATTTGTAGAGGGGTCCTTCCACGTGCTGATATTCCACCCCACACCATAACGCTACCTCCACCAAATTTTCGACGTTTTACAACACAAGCGTCCTGGTAACGCTCCCCAACGCGACGATACACCCTACAACGGCCGTCACTGCTATCCAAATGAAATCTGGATTCATCAGTGAACAGAATATTGGCCCAGTCCTGTATTCTGAATCGCAGATGTCGAGTGCACCACGCTAGTCTGGCGATACGATGACGTTGAAGCAATACTGGGCGCACCGCTGGACGTCTTGGTCTGATTTTTTGCTCGCGCAGACGATTACGCACAGTTCTTGGACTAATTGGTCGAAGCCCAGGAATGCTACGGGCAGTCAAACTTGCTGTCTGGAAAGGATTTCTCAGATGCACAAGTCTAATGTGGTTTTCCTGTTGACGTGACGTCACACGAGGTCGCCCAGAGCGCGGTCGATCCTGGGTGTTGCCAGATTGTTGAAAACGTCTCTATAATGACTGGATGGTGTTCCGATGAACTCCAAAGTGTCTTGCTACAGTATTTTGTGCCATGCCAGCTTGCAGCATCCCAACAGCACGATTGCGTTGGTTTTCGTTGAGTTGTGGCATGACATAGGGGTAAATTTTTTTGAAACTTAAGTGATTTCCTTGACAAAAAAGTTTAAAACAAATCCTTTACAGTTCTTATTCCAAACAGTATTGGCCCGTAAAACTCGTGCGTACAAATTCTTCAATAAACAACAGGTGCTCACTAACCATGAATAGGTCCGTGCACCCGGACGGTTACCATCCGATATTGCCAAAAACAATACCATTATCGATTGTTTAAATTTTATAAATACAAACAATAGACATAGAAATATTATACTAAATTTTATAATGCACAGTTTCTTTTTTCCGCTAGTATATGATCATATGTTTCTATTAGCTGGTAAACAGTTGAGTGGCCAGGTAAAAATCCAGCTTGATATTTTTAAAAAAAGATTATTGTCATGAAAATAATTATCTTTAATACATAGCTTAACAAAGAAACAGGTTTTTTAACTGACATTTGAGATGAATCACCTTTCTTATATAAAGGAAGAACATGGGATATTTTCCAGGTTTTGAAAACGTACAATCTCTTAAAGAGCGATTAAATGATATACACAGAGGTTTTGCAATAGTATACATAGTACTTTTTAACATTTTATGACTTATATCATCTGGCCCCACGACCTTGTTAACTTGAAGAATCGATACAATATTTATAACTTCTTGTTCTAAAATACATATATCAGAGATAAAATTGTTGCATACAGAGTGAAATTTGGGTAATTTAGCTTCATTGTCATCTAAAAATGAAATAGAAGTAAAATAATCGTTCAGAAATTCAGCCTTTTCTGCAATGGAATAAGTCTCGGAATTAATTCTGATAGGTAGTTTGCCTATAGAAAATTAAAGTTTCCGATTTAACTATGGGAGTGGTATTCAAATCCTGTCGGAATTTAGATTCCTATAGGGATTTCTACATGTATTTTTCCGGAAATATTTAGGAAAAATTCCTGCAGGAAAAATATTTTTCTGTAGTAAATTTTTTACAAGGATAAATATCTCACTCGACAGTTGACATATATCAATAAAGAAGTGTTTATGATCTCTTGAAGCATTGGTCCATAATATGACATATTTTAGTTTTTGATGCATGCAGTGTAAACGGGTGCAAAAATGTCACCTTGGTACAGTGTTATTTGGTTTTGGTCAGACAATGCATTCCTTCATTTTAAATGTACACATGCACACCTTCAAAAGTAAATTATTTTTATAAGAGATGTACATAAATGTAAATCGTTTAAATATCCTTTATATACTAGCTAGGGACTGGGCAGGCATTGTATACCTTCCCCTTTATCAAATCTTTCTTCTATGTCATACAAAAATATTATATGCGTGTAAAAAATATATCTTGTTTTAGATGTTTCTAAAATATAGCACATGATTATCCTAATATTTTCTTCTTTTGCATTATTCTGTTTGATTTCGAAACGTTTTAAAAAATTTATACATAGTAAAAGAAACAAACTTCATTTTGTCTATTTTTTTACTTGACTTCTACGTTAATTTTGTTTTATAAAATAGCTTGTTTCTAACCAGTTTTGTTTAACCGGACGCTTTTTTTCTGTTTACAATGTTATATAATGTTATCTAGATAGGGTCTTATTAAACAATACTTGTTCCAAATAGTTGCACAGACACACATGTCCACTTAGCAATATTCAATCGTATAATTGATCTTATTATGAATTGTGATTATTTTTCTTCAGGCAATTGTCTTAGCGTTGCTGGAACAAAGTACAAAACAGTCAGATGTCTTAATTTTTCGTCAGGATGCCCAAAACATTTTTATTGGAGCAACGAATCCTACATACGTAAGAAACAAAGAATGTTTTTACCATTACAGTTTATTAAATTTTATAAAATAGGTAAGATTTCTGCTATACACAGTAACTTTTTCTTCTAAACGTTTAGATTCTGCATGCCAAAAGATTAATACACAACTACATTGTTATGAAATGGAACCGGTCTGCCAACTTCAAGCGCCTGATGAGGTTACGGAAACTCGTGTTATCATGATTATTGGTTGGACTGTTGCAGCTGCTTTATTGGTCTTTGTTGTCTTTATATCTGTATACCTTGGCATGAAATTTAGAGGTAGTTTTGCTACATGTGCAGATAGTATATATATATATATATATATATATATATATATATATATATATATATATATATATATATATATATATGTGTGTGTGTGTGTGTGTGTGTGTGTGTGTGTGTGTGTGTGTTTACATCAATTTTTAAACAATGAACAGACGATTCTACGTCCATATGAATAAATAATATGTGGCTAAAGTGGGGAAGTGGAAGATGACTCTAAAATTTCTAAATCCAGCCATGCAGTCGGTTTTTTAATGACTAAGAATAGATTAAGAAAGCAGATAAGAAAATATTTAGACACGGTTAATACAAAGAACAAAAAAGTGTGGTTCAACATATTAGGCAAATTATCATATGAATGCGTAAAGTGTTCATTCCCGCGCTTGCGCTTGATATTTTCTACTTTATGTTAAGTATGACATTTCAAGCTTACCTTTAAAATAAAAGACGCGGACATTTGGCTTAAGTTTCATAGAAGAACTGATTTATCAAAGTACTAAAGTACTAAAGCCTGGCTCTTATGAAGATTAACACTTGTATGGGAGTATCGTCAGGAGTAATCACCGATTTTAATTTTTTCTAACTTTGATATGAGGCAAAAAAATCTTACACCTATTATAAAACACTAAAAGTAAGTTGGTTTCTATGCAAATCTGTTTCAACGAATACAAATACCCTTCATTCTTTTGATAAAAAAATCATCATTCTTTTCTCAAAACTTTAATTTTTGTTTAAATATTTACTTTAATTAAAGGCATAATATCTACGAAAATACGTATTATTTTGTATTGTTTTGAATGTCGTGATATGCAAAGATTATGATATTATTAAAACGATTTTTTTTTCTCATAAATATCAATTTTTACTGTTATAAGTAGACTAAACAAGCGAAATGACATTTTCTCGAATTTTTGTGCAGGATGACAAAAATTCGATTTTATCCCGCCTCTATTCATATTACCCTTAGTTTGAACTCTTTCGGAAAGCTGTTTGCGCATGCTCAACGCAGTAAATTAAAACAAACATGTCGGAAAATAGCAAATCTAACCGAGGAAGAAAGAGATGTTTAACCGATTCTGCGAGAAAAAGAAATAGAGCCACGGTAGCATCTAAATGGAACAAAAGTAGAGTGTATATTGGTAATCAGTTTGAACGCTGGAATGAATTGAAGGCCATATTTAATGTGGATACGCATGAAGAAGTAGCCAATGTTTTGCTGAACAAGTAAGTCTCACAAACGTGTTTTAATTAACGTGTGTTTGTCTTTTATTTAAACAATTTTTTTTGTAGAAGTGATGCATAGATAGATACAATTCATAAGTTATTTTTTCAAGAATATAGCCTATAAAGAAGCAAAACTACAAGAAAAGTACTTGTTAGCTATATACGATATGCACTCAGATATAAGGGTCCTCCGAAGGGAAAATAAAAATACAAATTTATAAACCCATGTTTACAACTCATATATTAGTTTGTTTTTAATATAAGAAGTAAAAAAATAAACATAAAGAGAAATGAATAAATACCAGTTCAAAGTTGTCCAAAGGATTAAAGTCTCTAATGAAAAAAAATGTTCTGTACATATGATTGTGTGCAGGTGTGTATTGCATAGTTTGTGTAGAGACATAAATAACAGAAATTGGCAACTCCGCCATTAGCATGTTTTGTTGATGAAAAATGACCAACCTTACTTAGAACTACATATAAGTAAACTGAGATAATGATCTTAAACCAAAATTATATTGTTTTTATAAAAAAATTGCATAGGTTTTAGACATGTTTGAAACAAAAAATTGAAAAAGGAGATTAATATATAGAAAATATATTGGCCAGCTATAAAACATCGGCAAAATTTCGGACGACCGGTAGCCAACTGCCTCCTAAAACTCCTGTTTTAATATTGTTATAAGACATAAACTCATAAAAATATAATATTTTGAATGTTTTGGTAATAGGTTTTAACTGTTTATATTTCGATATTATCATTTATTAGAAAGATATACTTATTTAAACTGGGGATACTTTACAATAAGGACGGAGAGATTTCGATCGGTTGCCAATCTCTGTTATTTATGTCTCTGGTTTGTGCGATTGTGTGTTTACAACTACTGGTACAGCACATTCAGTAAAGTTTTGGTTTTGAAATGTTAACGTCCCTGAGTAGCTCTACATTGCATAAATATCATTTTGTTAATGATTTTTGTGGATTAATTTAGTTTTGTAACATTCTTTTGTAGTTATCATGCAAATAGTACAGTTGATGCAGTTATTGATTATCAACCAAACTCCCAAAACTCTGAAGCAGAAGAATTAGAATTAGAAAGAACAGTTAATGTAGTTACAAAGGATACAGCTGTAACTTCAACACATTGACCATTACATATACATTCTCGTTTCCACACCACATGCGATGTGTCAGACATATCATCGGCTGGAAAATATCATAGGTAGTTTGGGATTAATTTTACATGCATTACTGATTTACTGTATCAAGTATAGTTTCCTATGACAGCCCTCAGTGGGACCCTCTCTGACTGATCTGACTTTATTGTGCATGTATTTACAGAAAGTCAGACATGTCGGGTTTGAAGAGTTTTGCAGTAGTGCGAAGAAAGCATACGCAATTGAGAAGACAACTTCCTTTATTAATCCTTTCGAGTAAGTTGTGTTTTTTGATCATATTATTGCATAAAGCTTTACAAAAAATTAACAGAATAAAAATTGAATGTTATTATAATTTGTGTCTTACAATGGTTACCGTAGTTTTATTAATGAAAATTAGGAGATTTGTTTGTTCATTACAGTCTTACAATTGACGAAGATGAAATGTGCTTGCTGGAAGATGATTCGTCTGATTCTGATGAAGAATTTCGGCCCAGTTTCAACTTAACACTCAAGTAACAGCTATATCTAGCTAATAACTGTTAGAATTGTTTTAAGTATTTAATTTAAAGAATTGCTGCATTCATAAATCAATTTAAACTTTATCAAGCTGATGTAAAGTACTGTTATGGAGGATGTATATCATATCTACCTTTGAAACATCTTCTGTTCATTGAAATTTGTGTCACTAGTCTTTCAACAGTATCTGCTCTAATTACAATTGTGGATTGTATAGCTGTTTCATTGTAAATATCTATGTATTTAATTTTACAGACCAAGTAATGCAGACCATCTTCCTATAGAGTACTCGGATGATGAGTCTGACACGTGTGGTGATGACCCTGCTGATGCTGCAGAAACAGATTACAAGAGCGTAAACAGTATTGAGGACATAGAAACTTTAATTAATGACCGCCCTCTTCTTGTATACCAACAGCCCTTGTTGAATTTGGCCAACACACAGATTAGTACTATCTGCAAAATTTGTAATGAAGCTGTCAGCATTTGTGTGGATAATGTTGGTTCAGCAACATATCTTAAGTGGGTAAGAATCATTCAGAGCAATTTTTAATGAGGGAGAATAAAGGTCTCAAAGTGTATCAGTTCAAAGAGACATGGTGACTTACAAACTCATGATTTACCAACTATAGAATTTTTATATGATTTCCACAGTTTTTGTATATCATATGAAAAGTTAAACTTTTGGAAAATCACGGTGTTCGAAAGTGAATAGTTGGATTATTTTTATTGATTTTTTTTATTGAAAGATTTTGTAAAAACTTTGCTGTTTAAAAGTTTTTCTTTCAATATTTATGAATATATAAAGCCTGTTTTGATCTCAATCCAGATACCTATTTGTTTATTGTAGGTCTGCAAATTAGGTCATGTTGCGAATAAGTGATGTTCGCAACCAATTCTCAACAGAAGAATGCATGCTGGAGACCTGGTTTTTGCACAGGCCATCTTATGGTCGGGCAATAATATCCAGAAAATTTCAACACTGGCAACATTCTTAAAACTTCCAATTTTGAGCTCTTCGTCATTTCACAGAATTCAAAAAACCTACCTTTGTTCCATCAATTGACAGATTTTGGATTCAGAAACAAGAAAGTACTCTTAGAGAATTTCAAAATACAGATATAATAGTTTTAGGTAAATATTATAACCAATTTAAAAATTGAATAAAAAAGAATTAATTTAAAAAGATGAGTGAAGTATGGAATTAATGAAAATGGTATACATGTATCATTCAACTTGAGATATTTTATTCTGCATACTCTCATTTTTAGGTAATGGGCGTATGGACATACAATACTGTTCATACACCTTCATGGAATATACATCCAAGAAATTCTATGCATCACAACAATGGACAAACGAAGTACTGACAGGAAGAGCACCAACCTGGAGAAAGCTTGCTTCCTGCGAGGGATGCAGTTTTTTAAAGACAAAGGCATCAAAGTTGTAGAGGTGGTGACTGATGCACATGTCCAAATCGCTTCAGTAATGAGTATGTCCATAGTGATATGATCGTAAAATTCTCTGACATCTATATGCAGACCTATTAAGCTAAAATGTAATAAACTTGTTTAAGTGTTTTTAACAATCATAATTTGTGTAATTTTATATCTCTTGGAAATTTATTTTCTGTATAAGAAATGTGTCTTTTTCCTTTCTATGCTCATGATTCTTGTTTTATCAATCACACACATTATATATATTTACTTTATGTTGATTATAAGGTAAATATTTCCCGGATATAAAGCATTCTTTTGACGTTTGGCACGGGGTAAAGAATTTGGGAAAGAAACTCACAAAGGTATAGACATTAATACACAGTTAAATGTATATATGTGTGTAATGAAAACCATGATTTTACCTGTTGTTTGAGACTAATCTGTGATTACCAACATTTATTGCACATGACATGTAGATCAGTCAAGAAAAAGAAAACAAAGAATAGAGTGGATGGGTCAAGGATTTTGTAAATCATTATTGGCACAGTGCAGAAGTTTCTACCACATGTGAAGAGTTTCTTGTAAGTTTTAATTCACCTAGAGTTCAGAATAATTTGTATATTACTTCAGTACCAGTATCTGTTATTAGTTTTGCTTTTGAGTCCTTGCAGAGAAAATCGATATATTGTATAGGTTAATTTTTGTCATATTCAAAAATTATCTTTTGTTGATTGTTTTTACAATGATTTATATAATTGTATTTAAGGATGTTTGGTATGGTATGCTCCATCATATTGTAAATGAACATGAGTGGTTTGTACCATTTGCAAACTCTAAAGTAAGCACTTGCCAACACGGCCCTTTAGAAGATGGTAGTCAGACAAAGGAGTACCTTAAGAAAGGATCGGCAGCCCATAACGCAGTTAGACAAATCGTAATGGATAAACGGCTGGTGAAAAACATTCCATACTACCTTAAGTGCCGGTATGTAAACTTATTGAATGATAAAATTTTCCCCTATAGTTTGCCACAAATAAATAGACTATCTATATTAATTTTAATGATCTTTTGGTGCAGAATTTGACGTTTTTTATTATATATATATGAAAGAAAAATGCATAGTATTTATTGGGTCTCTACAATGTACATTTCATGTTTGAAACATAATTATAAAAAAAAAGAATGTGCTATTGTAACCCTTGATATCTCTCAAACAAGACCAACTTTTAATGCTAACCAAACAACCTTCAGCATTATCAAATATCCAACTCTGCAAAACAAGTAAAAAAAACGCAATCTCTTCTACAATCATATTGACTTTTCATTCATTGTAGGAGCACATCAGAACTGGAAAATTTTCAAAATCATATTCCGGTTTATTCCTCCAAAAGACACTCCTACAGCCCTCGGTCCGGTATATAGGGCAATAAACAGGTTGGCTGCCCTTGACCGTAATTCTCATGCAGAGCGGGAGGTGATGAAGAACAAAGATGGTTCTCTGAGGTTTGTAATGTTCGTCTAATATAATGTATAATATATCCAAAAATACTGGACAGAAATCACACAATCCCTTAAAATATTTACAGCCAACCAGTTTTGAATAGATCAGATAGTTTTTGCCCAAAACAGCAACTGGCCGGGATGAAAAAAATGATGAAAATATATAATCCATTTGAATAACATCTCATATTTTTTTTATTTCTTGGCATTAACTTTGTGAAACCAGACCATAATCAAAATGAATTTTTGTATTGCAGTTTATCCAAGCATAATGTATTCATTTATGGTTATATGTAGGTGGCAAAGAAGTTACAACAAAAAAACATCGAGATGATCTGTCCATCCTGTAAAAGTGGAGAAAAATTACAGTTATGTTCAAGACCTAATAAGGCATATCATCACCAGCAGGGTAGAGGATGACATTGGAATAAACAGACCCATGGAGTTGGAGGCAGACGATCCACGGCGGATATCTGCCCATTTGGCACCAGTCTTTGGTCGATACGACGATCTTGTCAGCAAGTACAATCTTCCACTAAGTCGCATGCTAACTGACGTTTTTCGTACTAATTGTTAGACCATAATTAATTACCTAATTGTCTACGGATTTTTGCGGTTTTTATTTTCCCGATTACGACAAAGAGCACACGGCGGGTGTGACCGGTCAGCAGAGGATGCTCACTCCTCCTAGGCACCTGATCCTACCTCTATCTTGGAGGTCCGTGTTGCTCTGCTTTGAATTTGTATTTCGTTTTATGGATTTTTGAGATGGTTGACGGTTTGTTACTGTCATTTTTTTCATTTCCACCACTATCAACGAGAGACATTGTGGCTATTCAAATCTCTAGATTTGAAAATCTGAATAAAACAATCGAGTATTGGACAGCTGAGGGGCAGTAAAGCTTTCATTTGTGAAAATATTATGCCATAGATAGGGCTGGGTATTGCCTAGAGATTTTCATATTGCCATGTTCTGTGATATTAATCATGTATTTTATTACAGGGAGCCAAATTTAGTGGTTTGCTTCACTTGTATATGGATGATTCTTTAATCAGCAATAGTCCTAAAATAACCACAAATACATATTTGTCTTTGTTATATATACATGTATAAAAAAAAGTAAGAGGGGTGTTGCAAATTTCAAATATTTCAAAAATCATGTAACTTGTATCTGATAGATAAAAAAAAACCCTTGTTTATATTTCCAATTTTTTTTTATTTTATTTTTTTTACAATTTTAGTTTGTTATTGTAGTGTGTATTTGTATTTTATATTTTATTTTTTTCCTTACTTTTGAAGCAGAGTACCTTCATTTCTGCTTTACAGATAAACTGGAATGTGCATATTTACAAGGGGTAAAATCTTTATATTATACACTGTACGTAAATAATAACACTGTCACCTGAAATTTTATTAAAAACTTGAAAAGGTGGCTCAATATAGCCAAAACAATTCAATCCCCTCTAGAAATAAAGTGTTAAGGGTAGGATTTTCCCATCACACTTATATAAAAGAGGTAGAATATTTCCATCTTTGGCTGTATAATTGAACGACTTGCTGATAAAAAAAATCAGGTGTCCGTGTTAATAACAAATAGAACGTCTAAAGTGAACTGATGAAATTGAGACACTACACATCGAATCTCATGTTTATCAATTTTTCATACCTATTTCTTTCCTTATATAATAATCTAGTTTGTTTTAAAGTGTGAAACGCTCACAGTTTATTATGATTTTTTATGTTATAATTTTACTGAAATAAAAAATAATACCCCTTGGGGTACCCCATTCATGTTTCAGTGTACGAAACATCGAACGGAAACAATTGTCATTGATTTATTACTATTAATTAATAGAAATGGATTAAATAATACTTTCTGGAAGGGATACGCTTGCAATACACCTTCCACTATATATGAATAATTTTATTTTCACATAAGATTACTGTCATGTGCTTACCTCGTCATCCATTACGCTGCATCCGGGTATGTAAAACTCAGCTTCGGTAGACGTCGGAAAAACTTCCGATGCATAATAAACACGGTGAGTTCGGACGAGTTTAATCAATAATTAATGATTAGTAGACTTTTAATAGACACAGTGATGCATTATTTAAGTATTTGATGTTATATCTTTGTTTAATGGTAACTTTCAGCAATATGAAAAGTACATCAAAATCGTAGATATTATGCCTTTAAATTTGTTGTAAATAGCCTTTTTGAACGTAGCAAAGTACCATACCCACACTATTAAATAATACATTAAGCAACTATGAATTTGTCTTTACTGTACCGCGGGCTTAAACGTACTTGGTTAACGGCTTTGGGAAAAAACCTAAAAATGAGGCATTTTGGTGATTACCTGTAACTTCTTACGGGCAGGTTAATGCAAACCAACACCAATCCTGAATTGAATGTTTTCTGTTTTTAAAAATATTAAAAATATGATTGGGACTTTACCTTAAAAGAGTTTTTTTCATGGAAACAAAATTGCAAATTCTACAAATTGCAACCTCTCATACTGTAGAGCAGCTATTATTTGCGAAAGCCTCGGCGTTGCGATAAATTCTCGCAACAAACAATTCCACAAATATATTAAAACATTTTTGTTATGTAATCCTTAATGTTTTGGTACATTATATAGCGTAATATATTTGGATTTTTAAAACCTGTACATTAAGTTACCTGTAGCTGTATATTAAGTGGAAAAACTGTCGATTCTTAACTTAATCGACAGCTTCTCCAACTTAACGTACAGCTACAGGTAACTTAATGTACAGGTTTTGAATGTTGAAAGGAATACACACACATGGTCCTCAACAGTTAGGAAAATTTACTTTAATTCAAATATAGACATAAATAACAACGTTAGTATTTAAAATATTATTTTACAACAATATGAATTTATCATCTCCGGAGAAAGGCATACATGCACAGAAAATATATTGACCATTTCAATGAATGGTTTTGTAACTGTGACTCCAGAAACATATCATAATTTGAATGAGAAAAACGTATTTCCAGAGGTAATATTAATTTCACTAGGTGCACTGCTATAGGAATCACAGGGATCGCACATTTTCATCTTTTTTTCACACTGGCCATCACTTGAATTTCCCCCTTTACCATCACTTGAATTTCCCCCTTTTCCATCACTTGAATTTCCCCCTTTTCCATGAATTATTTCACTCACTCTCTGGTGTTGTTCATTGTTGGTGCGTTTGTACGATCGAATTGCGGTGGACTTGTATTAGGAAATTTTATATCAAGGGAAAAAAATATTTGACTTTAAAATGCCATCTGTATTTACACTTTCTTCTGGAATTTTAAATTTTAATTGCGTCAAAAATATACTTTCTCCATCTGATGAAGACATCTTTTCTGATTGGGTTTTACCCAGAGAGTCGTCAGAAATCATCTTAGGTATCATTTAAATATAAACTTACCTGGCACTGTCCATTAGGTTCAACAATACACCATTATTTTCACCCCTTTTGTTGTTGTTTTTTTTAAATGGACAATCAATAGTGTTACGTTATCTTTGCAATCATTCAAACCAACATCTGAGACAGTTTATTAAGTTAACAATAGAGATAATGTTTTAAGTAGGATAAAATCCTCAAACTGTCCATTCTGTGAGAGAAAGAACTGTTATCGGCCCTTCGGGTCTCGAACAGTTCTTTCTCTCACAGAATGGAGAGTTTTCGGATTTTCTCCTTTACTTAGTCGTCTCATATACATGTAGTCAAGACAATTTGACAATAAATGCGCATAAAATGCAATGGTTATATAGCAGAACAGAGGATAGATTTGTAATTTATGAAGAAGATTAAACAGGTAGAACAGTACATATTTGTTAACATAATCTTCTACACATTGTTATTTTTATTAAACAGATAATCTTATTCAATTTATTTACAATTTACATTTTCTTTCAGAGTGTAAACGAATAAAAGAAACACATGGCCAAACAGATAAAAAAGATAAAGGTTGGTCAAACACACTCATATATATATATATATATATATATATATATATATATATATATATATATATATATATAAATGGGTATATATAAGCACTAAAAATAACCAACGACACGAACAATTAAGTAAAATATTGTCAAATTTTCGGGACTAAATGATAAATAAAACACCGGATTTGAACGTGGCAACTACATCTTTGTACAGTGTATTAAAGATCATAAGCTCGAGAAAGAAAAATCCCGTCAAACCTCGATAATTTAGTTTTTAGTTTAGTGCTTGTTTTGTAGATGTTTTTCTCCTTTCATATATAGTTTTTATTTTGTTTTCCTGAAGAAGGGACGGGTTGTCCCGAAAATTTGACAATATTTTACTTAATTGTTCGTGTCGTTGGTTATTTTTAGTGCTTTTTTATATCTCATCTTATAACCGTGTATCTTTTGATCCGACACTATATAAAACAATTCGATGCTCAAATTTTATCTAAAATCATTCCGTCGTTGATTTTCATTTTCTCTTCACTTCTTTTAGTTGAGTGTATTTGATCTTCTTCAATACTGTAAAACGTCTTTGTTTTGTCATTAATATGTGCAAACGTCAGTTCTATCAATAAAGTTTGACGTCGCCTCATGAAGTTGCACTCCTTCCTAGCATGATATATATAAATCTGATTTCTTGTTGGTACGGATTGAATCAATTTGTGAATATTTCTGTGAACACTAACATATTCTTTAGCCTTTCAGCTTTCTCTAATATTGCTTAATGTGTTAACAGTTCATATTTGCACCGTTGGAGGGGGAAACTTTGAAACTACTCAACGATTACACGTTTTATTTTATAACTCTTTATTTCTGCTTACGTTTTGGGCCAATGACATCTCATTCTAAAGGAGTTTTAAGGTGGTATAGGACACCTGTCGATATCTATTATTTGGATAAAAGTACATTATAATCGAAATACTTTCACTGGTTTAGAATTTTCAAATTTTACAAAATTTGACCAAAAATTAAGTTTAAAATGTTTTTTGAAAAGCAAAAATTAATAAAGCCCCAGTGGGATTCGAACTCATGACTTACAGACCCGTAGATAACGCTGTAACCCATTGCATTTAAAATGGTTATTGATTTTATATCAATAGGAAGTACGTCAGAATATGGAGGTGTCCCATGCCACCTTAAGACCGTTGAATATATTAGTCTCCTAGTTCATCACGAAAACTATGTAATATTAATTCATTGAAACACTCTGGTATAAGTTTATTACGTTTTTGATATTTAACCTATCAATCTATAATATTATATCTATTTCTGGTACATGTTTTAATTGTCTTAAAAGATATGAACACTTTAATTTAAAAAAAAAAGCTTTCAGCATTGTCTTTATTTCTGTAGACGCTATTTAATTGAATATCATTACATGTATTCGCAAAGGTTTCATGTTTGTACTCGTACGTGCTTTCAAAGTTAAACTCCATCAGCTATGATGCCAATTTTTTTTCCTTAAGCACTCCTTTTCGTTCTTAATAGATTCTTTAACGGAATAGTATCGGTTATTCCGGTGTTGTTTTTTTTACTACATAATCCCCAATTCTATTAAGTCGAAGAATTCTGCTAAAGTATGTGATCACGACCACGCATTCGTTTAGATTCAAATGTAATACCGCTCCAACTCGCTGGTCATTTGCATATTTCCACCAGAAAAGGCAAAGTACAATTCGCTTATCTAAGTACGAAAGCTATCGATTACACTTTTGTAATTTTTCAATGAATCAGGACACTGTTCGCCAATCGGAACACCATACCTTACATTGAGATAATATCCCTGCAAAAATCGAGAAGATTAGTTCTTTTTATAATGCAGTATACAGCTTTTTATGTTTACTAGCACATGCATGCGTCTTTCAAAATCAGAGAGACACTGCTTTAATTTATGTCAACGATGATTTACATAAACTTTGTACTCGGTGTGTATGGAATAGTTCAGATGTAGCAGCATTGGGTTTTCATTAAGTATTATGTATAAAAAATTCACATAATACATTACATAAACAGCTAACGTGGGGTTTAAAATATCGCAAAAGTAGGGATTCTTGCCTTTGTGTAATACTTCATTTTCCTCTTTTTCTTCGTGAACCAAAGCAAAATAAAATTTGCAATTATCACATGAAATCAAAATGGCCAAAATTAAAGTGTTTTTTTTTTGTAAAGTATCTTAATGTAGTTTTTACCTACTTTCTTAACTTAAATTGTTTCGGAAGGCGTCACAACAGATGAGATAGATACAGTCTGTAGTGATACTAAACGTTTTGATTAATTATTGTTGATAACGGATTTAATAATTGTAATTTTGACCCCCAGTCAGTCTACCGAACAAGACGTTAAGCATTTACTGGACAATGTTTTTTTTCTAATATTGCCAAATGACGTTGTTATTTAAATTCCAAAATCTAATCTGTATTATCACAAATTAAGCCTTTTTATGCATTGTTGAAAAATATAACTGTTGTGTATTGCTCATTAGAATGATATTAATTTGAAATAAATCATCGTTCAATTTTTGAAATTATATTAATTTCACAGAGATGAATGGACTGGAAGAAGGCCATGATATGTCTGACACAGGTTTGTGATATTGCATGACAAAACTATAATTAAAACGATGATCTTTGTGGCTGCGAACACAGTTGCCCATTCGAAAAAAAAATTAAAACTAAGTGTTAAGAGAAAAATCGGGAAATGCACCTTTTTGACGTCACAATTACATTTTAAAATTTTAATGAGATAATTTGTTATAAAGTGTTAACTTTGAAGCATTCTTGCTAAGATAATTGCTACATTTTCTTCGTATGATGTTTTAACAATCACTTCAAAACGTCAAAAAATTTTTGAAACTTCACACTTTTGTCTATGCTTTATTGTTAAACAAGATGTAACATGTTCAAATTCAAATTAGGAAGCTGCCATGATACAATAATATTTCGCTGTAAAGGTCTCACCTGTGTCGACCTACATCTTGCCTCGCCGTGTTACTCGGCTGCGATAAAATTATCAAATTATACGCACCTTTTGTAAAGCCAGGAGAATTCTAACACCAAATTAACAGGTCAATGCTTTTTTAAAAACAGAGTATGCACATAATATAAGAAATAAATGCATAAAATCCAAAAACCACGTAAGGAATATTACACTTCGGCCACGAGTTTCCGGTATGAAATCGGGTGTAAAAAAATCGAAGGGTTTATATACCTTTGTGACGGTGCATATTTACAAGCGATGTCCAGATTTACACAAGAGAATTTGAAAAAACGAAAACGAGCAGATTTCTGTTTAAATATACACACAACATTTATTTGTATTTAATCTCAAATATTAGCTATCAAGTACATTTAATATACATTGTACAAGTATATTGATACGAATAGATATCTAAAGCTATTTGATGATTTTTTGTTTCAGACATGGAATTATCGGAAATTGATTGTGAAAATAACATGATTTCTGGAGGTAACATTGGATCAATGAATGTATATTTTTTTTAAGATTATCAGTATTATTAAAAACATATCAAATTATTTTTATCGTAAAGCTACTTAATTTTTTCTAATTATTAATAAATAAAGTTATCTGTCTACCTCAAACAATATCCGAAGATCTCTGCGATGTATTAAATAATGACTGGTTATAGCTGATTAGTCCTATTTGATACACAATATTACTGTACGTTGTAAACGATGGTTTTGTTTATGCTTGCATATTAATAAGCAAGTATTTTGTCAGTGCTTTTTTTCCTAAATGTGAACACATTTCATCTACAAAACAAAGTATACATTTAAACAATAAAACGTGCTTTCTTTAGTGATTCAAGCGGGATTTTAAAGTGGCAACATTGCAAAACCCGCGTTAGAAAAACTTACTCACGGGGGGTTTCTTAAAACATGTCAAAAGAGGACCGGTTTGCCCCACTTTTAGATAGTTAAAGAGGTTTTGGCCCTAATGTATGAATTGCTTGTTATCACTACTTCCTTCTTTGTAACTATAAAAGATATAATATAGAGATTTAAAAGTTTTACAAAAGTATTTAGTTTACCATAAGGATCTTTCAATTTATTCATACCAGAAGGATCGAATGTCTCCTTTAGGCAGTTATTGTCCTTCAAAGTTTTCAATTTTGTTAACAAACTTAAAGATTTTGAATCATGCTTCATAGATATCAGACCACCTGAAAATGAAAAGCTGGCCTTGGGCGATCGAAGTGGCATAAAGTTCGAAGGTCAAGGTACTTTTTGTTTAAATCGACCTAATTATTTGACGTTATTTTTTCTTGAAGTAACGCACATAAATCATTTCATCGGTTCTATCTGAACAAAAATGTTTTAAACCTAAAAGTGGAAAGACCTCTATTTGTTCAAGCACAATCAGTCTATTGGTTTTTATTGTACTAGGGCCCGCTAACTTTTATTATTTGCAAGGACAGGGTCGCTAAGGAAAAGAAAATTCACTGAGACTGGGTCCACAAAATAAATAATTCTGAGTCAATTAATAAATTTTAAAATTACCTATTCACACTAATAAATATTTATACTCTCATCTGAAAAATATCAAAATCATAGTAGATTTTCCTATAGTTCAATAAATAAAAAGAGGCTGATAATGTATGTTAAGTTATCTATTCTTTTTACGTATGATTGACGTTTAGTTAAGGTTCTGCGATCCTCAGCCTTAAAGTATTATTTCATCATAAAAATGTAATTTATCCTTCAAACTTTATAAATGAAATAAAATAAAAAGAAGTTTTTTATCGTATCCATGCATTTTACAATGTTATTGCAATTTTGGCCACGATGAATATAATGGAATAAATAACGTATACAAGTTGAGATCAAAATAGAAAAAAAACTGTACCGTTGCATCGGTGGCTCGAACCCTTGTACTTCTAGGTAGTAGGTCTCCGTGGAAACACTAAGCAAGGCAGTTCGTTGAATAAATTCGCGTAATATTAACACTTCAAGACTAATTAAACTTGTCTATATAAAAGGCAGATTTATGGTACGAATAAAAAATATTCCGGATAAGTTAGAGTTATCGAACATTGCTGGGGATCGGAGATCGTTAAATATAATACATTAAAACTCTCGAAACGGACAAAAATGAAGTTTAACAAAGACCATACTAAAAACGTTGTTCTCAACGGATAGTAACGTGTTTTAATAATGGCGTAAGTCCATCTTAACTAAATAACATAAAGTATAATTTAAAAAATTAAACCTAGTCAAATATGACCAGTCTTAAATCCTTACCAAAGGTAAAGTATTATTATTAAACAAAAACAACTTGAAAATGTCTACTATGCATGTATCAAAGCTCAAACTAAAAGGCAAATAAATATATTTGCTGAATTACATGTACCTGTGTTATCATTGTGTTATCAGTGGTCTCTTTTTTGTCATCTTATTTGGTATAAAGTGAATGTGAATTTTATTTACGCAATAGTAAATTATTATTACAATTAGTAAATTAAAGTACAGCATTAGATAAGCGCACTTCATAGATATCTTCATATATATCGCTATTTTTTAGACATTAACTTACGTATGTATTGATCTTGTCTCAAATTAGTCAGTACATTAAGCGAAATGAGATATGTAATAGGCAAACATATAGACAAGTATAGTTTTCTTTTTATTGGCACAGAAAAAGACATGACCAGGCAGTTCACGATATGGGTTGCCGCAAAGTAATATTTTTTTTATTCTGAGTGCAAGAAGAAGTAGGTATTCCATCGAAGTATTTTCAATGACTTTGTTTTTTAAATAGTGGTGTCATTTTTGTGCGTGCGATTTCTCATAAACTGCTCTGCCGAATTTTTTTTAGATGTAATATGTTTTCATCTTGTCTTTGTTTGAAATATTTTTTCTTGATAACATCACGTTTTGTATTGAAAATTCAACTTTAAGAAAAAATGTTGAAATTGTGAGCGAATGTGCATGGAAATAGTGCATGATGATCTCTCTCTCTCTCTCTCTCTCTCTCTCTCTCTCTCTCTCTCTCTCATAGAAATCATCAGATGCATTTTATGATATAGTTTTTAATGATAAATAATAATAATTTGATAAAACATTTCAAAATTTAAAATGTCTCTTTTTAAACAATTGTGTGTCAGCACAATTTCTATTAGACTGCTGCAGGAAATTTCAAGAAACTTTATAGGCATTTGAGACACAATGTGTAGATATGCATCATCAAAAAATATTGATTCGCAGATTTTTATGACACAGTGTGTAAATGTGCATATTCTGTACTAGGGAACTCCGACTTTATTTTTTATGGGAATTTCTAATTTAGACTCTTTGCCATATAATGAATGCAGTAATGAATGGGTTTTTTTTTTGTCAGCGCAACTCTTTTTAAAGGTATATGTGGCGTATTTTTAGTGAATGACATTAATAAGATCTGATTATTTGCTTCATTACTTTATTTAAAGACAGGACTTTCACATAAATTACGCTGTCAAAGTCAATCGCATAACAAAGATACAAAAAATTAAAAAAAGAAACTAGACTCCACTTCGTTGTGAACAACGAGTGGGTCTTCCGTCTGATTTCTCAAAAAATGCGATGAGATGAGATTTTGAGATTTTTTAATAAAATTAAAATTCATCCAATCAATTCAAATAAGGACTTGTCAGACCCAAAATTGCAAGCGCAACTTTGAAATTACGTTTTAAAATTAGTCTGAGGTCATTTTAACATGATTTAAATGAGTTAAACATTTTAAAAAGAATTAAAATTCATCCAATCAATTCAAATAAGGCGTCGTCAGACGCAAAATTGCAAGCGCAACCTAGATATTAATAAAGATAAAATTGATAACATTAGAAACTATTAAAAATTTTGTACATAAATAATTTGCAGATAGAAAATTTCATGAAAAAAGGAGCTTTAACCAGTACAAATATCCTATGTAATCAAAAACATGACGCGACCTGTGTTTGCATAGAAAAGAATTATGAGTTTTGTGTCTTGCTTATAACTTGACACTTGCGGTTAATGTAAACATTACATTGGAAAAATGAAAACTACAAGATTGAAAAAAGATGTGACCATTTTCCTTAACAAAAATGACATGTAATAATTTTGAAAAAGGTTTTTAATGAAAACCTAAAGGATCGAAGAAAAGAGAGAACCGTTTATTGAATCAATGCTGAGAAGGAGTGGTATTTTCCGCATATCGATGTTGTCGAAAACCCACGGTCAGTTTTACATTCATTTACTCTTATTGTTCGTGGGTCAACTTATTGACTTTTTTTTCATGAATATTTACGGTTTTGAATTCACAATTTAAAAAAGAAACAACAAAAAGTTATGAAAACATGTCGTTATTCATAATTCATGTGTACATGTAGATATGTGCGAGGTGTTAGAATTTCTTTACAAAAGTGCAGAGAATCCAATTCGAAAAGAGCATTAACTATTCATTAGAACGACAAAAATCGCAAATTGGTAGGTACTAGTAAACATATGCAGGACTGGCCATGGTGTTTCGACGATATGCAAACGTGTGATATAGATTTAACATTCCAGGTAAATCAAAGACATAGCATATAACATCAATATAGGGATTGGTTGAATGTGTAGTATGCAGAACTGATGTCTAAAATTATTTTATGTTTTGTTTGAAGACAGATTGTAACTAATTTGAATGGTATGTGCTACATGTACATGCTTTGAATTGACAGAAGCTTTATTTTATTGTGTTATGTATTATTATGCATTTCATAATGATGGGTATTTATTTATTCAAACATTTTCATATAGATGACATGAACTCATAAAAATATTGGGGCGCCATATTACTTTCGACTGCTGCTACATTGATACATTGTTGTGTACAAGATAGCAGCAGCGTAACGATTAGCTGCTTTCAAACGAACTTCTGAATACAAAAACTTAATCATTTATAAAATTAAAAGAATAAAAAGCATTATTAGGAGTTCAATTAATTCTCATTGACTTTTAAAAATCATCATTTTGTTGACCCAGACACTCTAGAAAGTATATATATATATATATATATATATATATATATATATATATATATATATATATATATATATTTATATATATATATATATATATATATATATATATATATATATATATATATATATATAGCTCTCTCTCTCTCTCTCTCTCTCTCTCTCTCTCTCTCTCTGTGTATTCATTTGAATTTAATACTGCTAAGAAATGTATTAATCCAAATTGTGTTACGATTGAATTTTGTACCATTTGATGTCAATTTAAGCTCAATTGACTGATTTTATCTGCAATTAATAGCAGCAAATTAATCTAAACGCAATGAATTCACTATTAGTTTTATATAAACTATATAAGTGTTTTGAAACAGTTTACACTTCGTCATTCATATTGTATAAAGTAATAAATATTGAATTTATTCTTTTAATGAATTCCAACTAAACTATACATCCTACAAACTTGGTATTTTAGAGACAATAAAATAATCTTATTGTATTTTAACAGAACACAGCATGATTTGAAGTAACCTCAACTAAATAGCATGAATTAAAATAAAACAGAAAATAAAAGCATAATTGTATACCATTGTTGATAAAATTTAAATTAGCTTAGGATATTTTCGTGTTCCATTACCAACAATTCACACCAGAAACCTTTATTATTGACCGTCTCAAATAATTTATGCAGCACAATTAGACGATGTTTAATAAAAAAAAAACAAACAAACAAACTTGTGAAAGAAGCGCAATTAAAATTGATAAAAGGGAAGAAATTATCGTTTTTCACTTGAAAAATTCACGGGAACGAAAACAGATATTTTACGAGATTTATACATATGTAATGTAAAATGTTTACGTCATTTTTTCATTCGGAAGTCACTCGGAACCCCTCGCACATTTTTTCGGTTTTATCATCCGGGTCCTTTCATTTCTTTTGCAACGCAAAATCTCCGTAGTTTTCTTTTATTTTTAGCAGTGTATTGAAACCTGATAAGCTAGAGTTAACATTCCAAAGAAAAAAAAACTGAGTATTTTTGATACTATTGAATGAACATCATTTGAGCCCAGGATAATTTATAACTATCGTGTAACGTGTGCGTTATATCTTACATGTAGGACAGACTATAGATGCCTTAGATTTTTTATTTTTTAAATCTGTTTTTAATGTGTTTCGATCAAATTAACAATACTTTCCACTTTCAGTTATGATGCCATAAATGTGAAAATCTAGGTAATGTAAGTTAATTAAAAAAAAATTAATATCTCTGAAATAAATTATTGCATTTAGTCTACGTTTCTTTTCTTCAAGATATGTTGTTTTGCGAAATTATATGTAATTTAGATTCCATATGCTTCCTTAATTAACACCCCATTTGTATATATGATTTCATGTCATTCCTTTATTATTATTATTATTATTATTATTATTATTATTATTATTATTATGTATATATTGGCATTCCGTTTATGTTACTTTCTATGCTTGCATTTGGAACTTGTAATATTTATTGTTCAATACAACATGCCGCACCTGAACACGGCGTATAAACACAATTACATTTTACTAGTTAACGTTATTATGCATATTGAATCTTCGTGTAAAGTAGGTAAAAATAATCCAAAAATGGTCACGACCATCAAGCGCTTTTTATAAAACCTTCAAACTTGCATGCACTTACCCAATATAGAAGGGACTTAAGAAAAATGATCGATGATCATATATAACTTTTTTTGCAAAACAGACTTTCTATCACTAGTATACATATTCTTGACAAAGAAAGTATAAAATGACCTACTGTAAATTCCTTATTTTACGGAGTACTTAATTCCGCGCTTCCACTGTTTTGTATCTAATAGCGAGAATATAAAATCGCGAGAGCAATTTTTTCGGTTATAAATTCCAATAGTTGAAAACTGTTTGAAAAATAAAAGCGGTATTTTAAAGTCCGCGAATATTTATCGCGATTTTGACGCGGGTGTTAAATCAATGATACACCAGGATATGCAGACAATTTATTATACAGGGCGTATTTATTTGCTGTGCTTAAGCGATTTTTGCGAATAGTTAGAAATACATGAATACACACATTTTATGCTACGTTGCATTTTGTTTTTGTTTTTGTTGCTGTTGTTTTTGTTGTTATACTTCGATGTACAATATTTTTTTCAGGAAAAGGTGCATTTTTATTTTTATTGTATTTTTTTTTTCTTACGTAAGATATTAAGCTTATATATTTTTTTTCGGATTTGTATACATGATGGTCTTATGTGGATAATCAGAATAACATGTTACTAAATAAAATAGTTTGTTAAGCTCGCTTGAGCTGAAAATGAGCTGTTTGTATTCAAATATATACAGCAGCGCACGGAATTATATTTCATAAAGTACAGATAAAATCCTTTTTGAAACACACATTTAATTTTGAAAAGATATTTCAACATTTAAGTTTTCCGCGTAGCAGGAAATAAAACTTTAATACTTTGATTAACCTTTTTTGTAATATTAAAACAATACCATTTTATAATAATAAGCAAAGAAAATTCAATCATCAGGTCTCACTTTTTATCATGTAGAAATAGCATTTACAACAAATTGCCAAGAGAGTATTTATAGTCTTTTTACTGGTTAAGCATAAACATCCAATATATAATTCCTTAAATATGCGGAATATTTTTTCCAATAAAATTTTAAGAGGTAACTCTTAAAATGGGAGTGAATTTCTGAGGTAGAATTTTATCGTGACAAAAGAAGCACCGCTGTCCTATATTTTATTGTTTGTTTTACATCATTGTTGTTTTATATGGAACATATTTCACTCTGATAATAAAAGTTCAGTATATTTTGAAAAGTGTGTGATCTTTTCCTTACATTATGATACTATTTAGCTTCAGTTGTTTAGCATACGAGAACCGTATGAGAAATTCAAAAAATTATTTTCTTTATATCACAAAACATAGTGCTTTATGAAAATGCACAATTTATTTTTCGCGTGTTTTGAAGCAGAGGGTCAATGGACCGGAAATGAATTGGTATTGGAACAATTTTACCGAAAAATAAAGTTAACCTTATAAAGATGCTTCAGATTTTTATTTCTAATTGTTAACCGCTTGCTAGCAATTCTGAAAAAAGTACATGTCACTTGTAAGATCAAAATAAATGAAAGCAAGTTCGCAGCATATCACATCATTACCCAGACGGCCTTTAATTGAAGAAGTATAACACAGAAAAAAAAATCTTGAAAAAATGACCAATGTTAACATTGAAGAAAGTTGCAATGAGAAGTTGTTTTATTGAATGGTGTATTGGTCAATTACATTTGACTGATAGACAAACAGTAATAAAACTATCATTATTGTAATAAATGATTTCAATAATTCCTTTTTTGTGGTACTAACAGGTTTCCTTAGTAATGTACACAAAATGCATACAATGTATTGCTACAACCATACATTAGACAGGAATTAAAGTAGATTTCAGAAAAAAAGTATTATATTAATACGATGTTAAAATGTAAAATTGTTAACGGACGACCCCGACAAACGGCAATAGGTAATTCGAATGACTCATGTGACTTAAAAAATACATGTTCATTATATTGCCATATTTGACTTTCCTCTCAACAAAGCATCACCCATTTGCCCCATGGACAGTGAATTTCAAAATTTTAGAAAGAGGATCTATGTGTTATGGTAATAGTAACAGTGCATTTGGTTTCTTTCCCCTTGATGGGATGTACATGTAGCAGCACTAAGATTGTTTAAGAAGAAGTCAAGAACAACCTGTATGCTGTTTCTAAAAAATACATTGGGATTCTGGATACATTTCATTCTTTTAAAAAAACTTTGACATTTCTACAACTGTACCTGGTTTTCATTGTGTAGGGTGTTCGAGACTATCTAATATCTTTTAATCTTTGAATAATTTTTAATTAAATTTATTTAGCAAAATATCAAATGCATTTTTGTATAAATGAATATGATGTAAATTATCATGTGTCACAAACATTCATCATAAGTTTTTGACAAATTGAGCTTTGCTTATACATGTAACAAGAGGCCCTTGGCCACATCGTACCCTTGAGAAACAATATCCATAATGAAATCAAATTTATGGAGTCAAAATATCTAAACAATATAGTAAAATTATTATTATTATTAAAATATTTTTGATTTGTTTTCCCTAATATTCCTATGTTAAACATAGAGCCCATATTGTAACAAAATAATTCCATAGTCATATCACTTAATGGGTATTACAGTTCTCAAAAAAAAAAAAAAAAAAAAAAAAAAAAACTAATGTCAAAAATATATCAATCTGATTAAAATCAGCCGTTCTGATACGCTACTGGTCTCGAACAGCTGAAACAAGACGCTTAGCGGTCACGTCCGAACGACCTTTCGATAAGCCAATCAAATTGTGGCTAGCAAAACTCTGCCAGCAGATAATTTCCCATAAATCTGTGCGGTTATATTTACCTTGCTGCTACTTCACCCGATAGTCTTTAAGAGACGGGGATTCTCATTGGTCAAAAAAGTCACGACCTTATATTTAAATATTTAGATTGTCGGGTCGTTCGGGCGTGACCTCTAAGCGGCTTGTTTCAGATGTTCGAGAGCGGTAGCGTATCAGAACGGCTGATTTTAATCAGATTGAAAATATATATATATCAAACTATTACCGTGGTCCTTGGTGGGGCCTAAACATTGTCCATGGGCCACAGTCTAAGCAACTGAGAATCAACAATATATCAAGATGCTCACATGTAAGAAGAGATTGCTAAAGATACGAGTATTTCTCTATCGATTCCTATGTAAAAAATCGACACGCCACATTGTGGCCTTGCCCTACTCATGAGGTTCATGATTTGAACTAGCTTGAATGTACTCTTACGGGGCTACGTGTCAAGTCAAAAATTAAATTATTGGCCAAAAAAGTTGTTACTTCCACACAACTGACAATTTTTTTTTGCCAATTGTTTTTTAAGTCACCTGAGTCACTAAGGTGACCTATTGCAATTAGTCTTCGTCCATCGTCGTGCGTCGTGTGCGTTGTGCGTAATAAGTCCCTGTCACACTGTCACGATTTTGAGCTACGATTGTGTACGAATTCAATAATCGCACTTATTCGGGGTTCATCGTAGAGATAGTCGTAGGCTCTCTTCCTTTCATCTCAGCAAATCGCCAAACGCGGCTATTGTTTTGAGCATGTTCAAAACAATCGTGCCCACAGTATGAGTTTTAAGTATTCGTAGACTTTCGAACGACACTCGCACTGCACTCGTGCTCATAGTCGCAATAAATCTCCGACAGTCTTAGGAAACTCGCGAAACTTCGTAACACGTACGATGCTACGAATATTCTACGATCTACTCCGAGTATTCTACGAGTTTATGGGATTGTTTCTCGACTCTTCCCCAAGTGTCCTCCGAGTGAATGGGAATGAAGTTTGATTTGATGCGAATACAATACGAAAACAGGTGATTAGGGGCGAGTGCAATACGAAAACATTGCGAGTGAATTACGAGTTAGTACGAAAATGCGAAACTAGTTACTGTTTCGCAATAGTATTCTTTTTTTGATTACTAAGCACATCGTTCAGTAATTATGTAAGTTTATGACAGAACCTCGACTTTCGAAATTTTACATATACTTGACATTTCTTAATTCTAAAAAAATGAATTGTGTTTTCATTGATAATCTTATTCATGGAATAAATCAAACATTACTGCTGCCACTTTCATGATTATTTAAACAATTCATGAACTAAAACAATATCAAGATCTTCGTGTTCGTTTATAAATACAGAAATAAACGTCCGTCAGCAAATTATAAAAACAAATTTACTCACAATTGCAAACATTGTCACAAATATGTATTTTGTAAGTAATCTTAACTCAGAAATTTACTTCTACGTGTACGTGTTTTCATACATCTTTTATAATCTATATGAATATTACTCCGATTTCATTATTCATCTTATGTTTGAAATTTAAATATATTTCCAGGTAAGTAATTTATGCAAAAATGCAATCATTTATTTGTTTAATAATCGCTTTCTAAATTAACACACCAGATATATAATCGTAAAAACTAGTATTTATTCGAGGTAATATCGTGTATCAATCGTACAATTTCGTACTCATTCGTAAAAGTATCGTATAAAAATCGTCTTCTATCTTACCTGCTCGTAGGAAGATCTCAAAGCGTTCATTACTTAATCGCCAAAATTCGTACATGAATCGCCAGAACTCGTCCTGTTATCGCGCAAACATCGTACATTGTCGAGCAGATATCGTAGTCGTGTCGTACTAGCTTCGAAAAAAGCACCGTCTGTAGAATTATCGCAAGACTGACCAGGCGAAAAATGGCGATTTTTAACTTTTAGTAATTCGTAGGCAATAGTAGTATTAATCGTGACAGTGTGACAGGGGCTTTAAATTAACAATTTTACATTTTTAACTCTTCTTGAAAACTACAATACCAATTGTTACCATTTTTGGTATGAAGCATCTCTATGGTAAGAGAAAAATTATTTCTGAAATTCATTGCTCTATCACCACGGGGCACCACAGGGCACCACAGGGCACCACAGGGGTCATGGTCCAGTAGTCCGAAGGTTCATTCGACCGAAGGCCCACTTGTCCAAAGGTTTATTAGTCCGAAGGTCCAGTAGTTCGAAGGTTCATTAGTTCGAAAACCCACCAGTCCGATGATAGTATGAATGTATCACGTGAAATAAGTTTGAGAAATCTATTTGGAATTAATTCCATCCAGCATATTTTCATGTAAGAATTCGATATAAGCAATAAATGCAAAAAAGTAGCTAAAATTATTCAAATTTAACCGGATAATATTATAGTTTTTAATACCAAAAATTTACATCTTTGCTTTGGATTTAATTTACTGCAAACAAAGTACGTGTATACAAGTATCATTTCTCCAAGAGTTTCAAAGTTCATGTAGTACTACCGTTTAACCCTCTTTAAAATCTGTATTTTCTAATTTAAGATAAATAAACTCCCACGCTACTTTATATATACAGTGTAAATTTTCCCCGTTCAAAATATTTGTACATATTTTATTCATTCACTTTGTTTAAATTTTATTTATTTTTTTACTTGAGTTTTTTGTAGATACTTTAGGATTCTTTTTGTTTCAATGTTATTTATTGTCCCTCGCTTTTCATCTTCTCAAGTCAAGAGTTTCTGATCCGCTCCGCTCTACATAAGCCCTTGACTGAATAGGCAGAGTTGGACGGGGTTAGAAACCTCACACTCTGGTTGGTGTCTTAAAAGTTTGCATGATTCAAGGGAAAACGTTGTTTCAAGGATGATGCTAATTGTGCATTGATAAATGTTGAACCGTTTTCAAATAATTTTTAGACAGACTAGTAAGTAATTGACTTACTGATATCGATTTATCGTCCGAGTGAACCAATCCGATCACTATTTACAAAATTTAAACAACCTATTCGATGACTACATCCTTGGTATACGAAAATTGCATGGCTCATATTCTTTAATCATATGATTCATAAGCAATTAACTTGCTATTCCTATTTTTTTAAAGTTCCAGTTCGAAAACATTATTCCTAATCCCAACATAACATTCATGGGCAACAAACGATAAATTAAAGAAACAGAAATCTGAATATCAGAAAAAAAGTTATTATGTATAAAGGTTTACAAAAATAATATTACATATCTCTATAAAGAGATAACAATTCATATTATAGTACTCTCTTTTCGTTGTATTTTGAGCTCGAAACCTCCAAGAACTTGTTAAGTTGAAAAATGACTAATCAAACCTGACCCTTTTAGTTATTTCGACCTTCACAGCATTTACTACATCGAGTTTCGGACAAATGAACATTCGGACTAGTGGGCTTTCGGACTAATGAACCTTCGGACTAATGAACCTTTGGGCTACTGGGCAGACCCCCACCAGGTCCGGGGCCAAATATGCAAAAAAAAAGCAAAATTTTCAAAAATCTTCTTCTCTACTCCCACATATGTGAGAATAAAATCTAACGCAGTGTTATGATATCGATGAAGCTCTCTACCAAAATTTGAAATTCATGTCCCCTGGGTCAGGTGTTCAGGCTCTAGGGTGAGACCAATATGGCCATATAGTAAAAATGTATGAAATCTTAGAAAATCTACTTCTCTACTCCCATATATATTTGTGAAAGCTAAATGCATGGTTATGATGTCCATGAAGTCCTTGGTCAGGGGTTCAGGCCGTTGGGGGGGGGGGGGGGGGCAATATAGCCATATAGTAAAAATGTATTAAATCTTAGAAAATCTTCCTTTTTTCTCCCATACATGTAGGGAACAACTGTATAGCATTGCATGTTATGGTGTCCTTGAACTCCTTTACCTTAATTGTGAGATTCATTGCCCCTGGGTCAGGGGTTCAGGTCATTTAGATGGGGGGCAATATTGTCATATAGTGTTAATGCATATAATGTTAAAAAATATTTTTTCTCTACTCTCCCACATCTGTAAGAAATCTGACTTCATAATTATGCTAACCAGGAAGTCTTCTACTAAAATTGTAAATTTCATGCCCCTGGAGTATGGGTTTTGACTCTAGGGCGGGGCCAAAAAGGGTGTATAGTGTCAATGCGTATAACGTTAAAAAATTATCTTCTCTACTCCCACACACCTGTAGGGAAAACTGAATTCCTTATTTTGAGACTATGAAGCCCTCTACCAAAATTATAAATTTCATGTCCCCCCGAGGTAGGCGTTGTCTAGGGCGGGAAATAGTCAGATAGTGTTAATGTATTTAATATTTTAAAAAATCGTTTTCTTTACTTCTGCTGACACTGAATAAAAACTGGTTGTATATAAAGATAGATAATTAAGCCATTTATTAGTTTGTTTTAATTTCATGTCTTCCAATATAGGGATTTTAATCTAGGGCGGGGCCAAAACGCTCATATAGTGTATAGGTTAGGGCTTGTTAATGAAGGGTGTGACCAAAATGGTCATTTAGTGTAATGTATATAAAATGTTTCAAAAACGTCTACTGACACAGAATAAAAACTGACTGCATATTTACAAAAAAACATTATGCTGTCATCTTTAATAATACTTCATGTCACCTACATGTAAGACAAAGGTTATGGCTGGGAAGGGGGTATATATTTGTCTTATTGTTTTATTCTGCTCAGAAACTTCACTGAAAGAAATGAGTTGATTCACAAATTTAGAAAAGAGAAAGAATGAAACTGTCAATCAAAGTTAAGATATTTTGCAAGCATTTGGAAAGAGTTCAGTGGAGAGGGTTGTAACAGTTATTGGAGTTATCTTCCCTTGCTTCTTCATAATGCTTCTCCCTTAGCTTGTTCGTATTTAGTAATTAATTTTTGAATATAATGTAATTAAGAAGTGGTATGATCAAAAGAGTTATGCAAGTCTTTTTATCACTTGAAACAAAAACAGTTTTTGAACTTTTAAAATAAACAATTAGACTGTTAATTGTAAAGTAATATTTGGCAAACCAAAATCACTAATAAGCAGTGCATGTAAAATGATTTTGGTATAAATACCAAATGGTGATTTAATGTCTACCATGGTTAAATTCTCAAAAGCTGGAATAGAAGCTTAGTGTGTAACTCATTATAGCTTTTAAAGCTGTTTTTTTTTTTTTTTTGGTTTTTGTTAAATGAGTTTCTGTCTGCTTCTGGGAATGGGGGATGGGAGATTTTTTAAAATAAAACATATATACTAGCCACCTTGTTTTAATTTAACTATGAAAACAAATACACATAAAACCTATCTTGAAAGTTAACAAATATGGAAAAATGATTTTCTCTCAGAGTATTGCACCTTTTCAATATCACGTCATGCACTCTATGATGATCTTTAAGTTTTTTGCTAACATTATAGGTTTCAAAGTCCTTTTTGAAAGATTAAAGGCAGGGAGGTGGTTGTCATTACAATATTATAATTTGTCTACTCCAGAATGAAACTTAATTACCGGCCAATGCTTATATGAGACTCCTCGACAAGTTTGTGTAAGGACAATGGTACTCAGGTGACCGTTAAGGCCTATTGGTCTCTTGTTTTATGTATATTACTATGTAAAACTTCGATCCCCACACACATTTGTGCCCCATCGAACCCCGGTGATCATGTTTTGAACAAACTTGAATCTACACTGCCTAAGAATGCTTTCAAACAATTGACAGCTTTTATGGCCAATTGGTTTTCAAGAATTTACTTAGACGTTAAAATAGTCATGTGTAAATATTTAATCCCATTGTAACACAACCCTACCTCCGGGGATTATGATTTAAACAAACTTTAATGTACACTAGGATGCTTACACACGGGTGACAGGTTTTCTGGTCCAACAGTTTTTGAGAAGATTTTTGAAGAAAAAATAACAAAAACATTTTTTTATAATGTTATTTATCTTCCCCTAGTTCAAAACAGGGTGTGACCATTCATTTTTACAACCTTGCATCCTCTTCACCCAGTAAAGATTTGTGCCAAGTTTGGTTGTTAAGTGAAGAAGTCGAAAATGTAAAAAAAAAAAAAGACTGATTGGTGGACAGACGGACGCCGGAAAAAAATAGATCAGAAAAGTTCACTTTAACTTTCAACTCAGGTGACCGAAAACACAACAAATTTTACGAAAGTGTTGAAAATGATGTCTTATTTGGTCAATGACAACACAAAGTTGATGAATAAAATTCCTCACAATAGCCACTATATGAATCCCATTTTTTTTTCAAATGTTCCCACTTTTTAATATATCTGTTGCTCGTGGGGTTGTCTTACCCATGGGTATTTTTTTTTTCATAATTCGTACAACTAAATCTGGAGTTTATGTTTGGGAATACAGTTTTAAAACGTAATGCGAGATGAAGAATTGTAAATACTATATTTTTATAAATACTGAGAATTGAACCCTGGCCGCTGGAACCTTTTACTGCTGTCTTATCCAGTGGGCCACGGACACTGTTTTATTACATCATAGAATCACTGTTGTTTAATCTATAGGAAAATGGTTTGAACATTTTGGACATTCATGCGAGTTAGTATTATTTTGATAATGATAATGTAAGGTATATTTCATATAATGTACTGATATTTATAATTTTTCTTGAAAAAAAATGACATGTGGTGATGACGAACAGTGTGTTCAAATTCAAAAGTCCAAAGGAAAATTACAAAACAGGAGCAGAGCGACCACGGATCTCTAAAACATAGAGGTAGGATCAGGTGCCATGGAGGAGTAAGCATCCTCTGCCGACCGGTCACACCCGCCGTGCGCCCAATGTCATATCGGTAAAAATGTCACTATCGGGGAAATTGTCATAATTTGGGGAAAATATCATGATCGGGAAAAACGGAGAACATTCCGTATACAATTTGGTATTCAATCAATAGTGCAAAGCAGAGCAATCACGGACATCTGGAAAACCTCAAAGGCAGGATCAGGTGCCATGGAGGAGTGAGCATCCTCTGCTGACCGGTCACACCCGCCGTGTGTTCTTTGTCGTTACCGGGAAAAACGGAAAAGTCCTCAGCTATGTTAAGGAAGGTATCAGAATTCTAGCACGTGTGATTTAGGAAAATTTGCATATGCCCCGCCCCTTATTCATGAGATTTTACGAGATATTGTATTTCGGTAATTAACAAACATCTACCAAAATAAATATGATTAATTATTGGGATTGATTGTATCAAGAAAGATGTACTGAAATAAAAATTTCAATTATTCTTTATATCTTGCGAAATTATGAAATTCCTAAGTCGTCTGATGACGTGTCGCGGTTGACTACGTCACATCGGCGCTTGCAGCTGTGATCAGAATAAACATGTGGACTTCAGTGATATATCTGAGAATTTAACTCATTTACAACCAGCCTAGACGGAAATCGGTAGAGGATTCAACTGAACAAGGTAGGATTTATCTGTACTTTCCCTAGATATTGTTTTATATTGTCTAATACTGTAGGATGAAACAGAAACGAAGGGAAATTCCTCGGCTTCGATTTTGTTTACTTGTTTACATTTGTTTTTCATGTAATATTGTGTTTATACATCAGTTTGGTGACTCAATCAGGCAATAGAAATGTTCCGCGATTCGCTTATTTTGATCATTAAAGGGGCATGGTCACGATTTTGGTCAAAAATTATTTTTCCGATTTTAATGTTTACAATGCTTCAGTAAGGCATTTTTAATAGGCAACCAAAATTTGAGTGTCATTCGTTGAGTTATAAGCGAGTTACAGAGCTTACAATTCTTTGCTATGTAAACAAAGCATTTGTTTATATTTTGAGCGTTGCAGTGAAAATTCCAATTTTAGACCTAAAATGAATGTGTTAAACGTTAGAAACTGTTTATTTATGCTTAAAATAGATAAGAAGATAAACAAATCAGATTGAAAAAAGATTTTTTCTGGTATATTGAACCTATGTAAACAAAAACAGGGCACGAGCCTTGTTTACATGACAGAGAATTGTAAGCTCTGTATCTTGCTTATAACTTAACGACTGACCCTCAAATTTCATTTGATCATTAGAAATGCATTGCTAAAGCATTGTAAATAATAAAAACAGAATACAGCATTATTGTAAATAATAGCATTTATGTAATTTGTGATATGATATATCTATACCAGTACCAAAAGTAATAGTTTAGTCTAAATATTATGGTTATCCAAATTCTTGAGTATTTTTGAGTATTTAGCTGATCGTCTTCATTGTCTGCATCAGCCAATCAGAGTACAGCGTTTTTAGTCGCGCGAAGTTTTGACTACGTCATCTTAACTGTCAACTGTCATCAAGTTTGTAAACACTGCAATCAATGTTTTGTGTAAATTGGAACTTTTCGTAAAAAAAAGAAAAAGTAAGTTTTGTTAGAGGCGATTGTATCTCCAGTGATTATTTCCCCGAGGTAGGCTCCGTCCAGACAATGGCGATAGATGTTTGTATAATCGGACATTCGTTCATTCGCCGTTTACAGGAATATTCGGTTAGTGATGTTACACTGCATAACTTAAAACTCGACCAGAAATTTTTCAATGTGTACTTCCGAGCGAAGGGAGGTCTTACTTTCAAACGACTCTCACGATCTACGGAATTTCTGAATTTCCTCAAACCTCCCGCTGTGTGTTTCATCCAGTTAGGTGAAAATGACTTGTGCCATACGGATCCACAAAAAGTGACTAACGACATTCTATCATATGCGGAATACCTCAAGGAGGGGGTTGGTATCCCCACAGTTATCATAGGGCAACTACTTAGACGACAGCCATGGGCCTCTCGGACATCCTTCAATGATGATGTCGTGACTGTTAACAAGCAGCTCAAGGCAGAGACTGAAAAGCTTCAAAGAATTCATTTTTGGTCTCATCGTGGTTTCTGGGCGGACCTGGCCTACCTGGGGAGAGATGGTGTACACATTGAATTTGGTTCCCGTCACATGAAGAAATACCTTCACAACATCAGAATAGCTGTCCTACAACATTCAAGATAAGCAGTCTGGCATATTTTTATTATTCCATGAGTCAAAAATGCTATTCATTCATAGTTTTTAAAACATTCATAGGAATTTGTAGGTGTATATATGTCTGTTAAAGCTGCAGAGTCAAAAACATATTCCTGTGGGAAAAATTGCAATCTCATGGTTATTTTATTTATTTTTCAAATTAATACAACTATGCTCATGCTTAGTCATATGCAGAGCCCCTGTAATATATTTTCTCTTTCCACATGCACTGATTCATGTGTACTATTTTTCTGGGTCACATATAGAGTCTTGTGTATTTTGTTTTTCTAGTGCACTTGTAGAGTCATGTGTACTATTTTGCTGGTTCACATGCAGAGTCATGTGTACTATTTTGCTGGTTCACATGCAGAGTCATGTGTACTATTTTTCTGGTTCACTTGCAGAGTCATGTGTACTATATGTCTGGTTCGCATGCAGAGTCATGTGTATTATTTTGTTGATTCACATGCAGAGTCGTGTGTACTATTTGTCTGGTTCACATGCAGAGTCGTGTGTACTATTTGTCTGGTTCACATGCAGAGTCGTGTGTACTATTTGTCTGGTTTATGCAGAGTCATGTGTACCATATTTCTGTTCCACATGCAGAGTCGTGTGTACTAATTTTGATTCACATGCAGTCATGTGCACTCTTTTTCTGGTCCACATGCAGAGTCATGTGTACTGTTTTTTCTGTTCACATGCAGAGTCATGTGTACTATTTTTCTGGTTCATAATTGCAGAGTCAGGTGTACATCCAGAGCTTATGCTCATGCAGATTCATGAATACATGTTTAATGTGTATATATTGTTACATGTATGTAGTCTTACATGTGAGTCTATAATTAAAGATATACACTGTTTTGGTGTAAGTCTTGATTTGAATATTTTTATGTTGTTTATTTGTGTGACAAATTTGTAATGAATTAAATAATAATTACTTAACTATGTGCTCCTATCTGCATGATTGGAGTGTAAATTTGTACACTCAAGAGATGTATTAATTTTACATTTGGTACAGTTAGAAACTTGATTTTAACAGTTTTAACTATCTTGTAGGCGCAACCATGCCAAAACGCAAAAATCCTGTGGAGACAATTGAAAGCACTAGAGCAAAACATAAACCCCAGCCTGAAGCAATCGACTACCAAAGACTGGCGCAAGAAATTATTAAGCTGCAAAAACCTAACTCCGATGCATCAATTAGTACAGTGGTACCCCTAGAAAATGCTGCATCTGCTACATGTGCAAACACCGTCAATGAGTTACCTGCACCAACGATTGCTTCTTCCTCTACGCAAGATAACCCTATATTGGCAGTAGTATCTCAACTCTTAGAAAAAACAGGTGAGCCAGTAGGCACAAACAAAGGTTTCTACAATTCTGATAATCTTATCTCTGTAACAGAGGGAATTCCTCTTGGTGCGACAATACCACAAAAGATAAAGGCAAAAATTTGGTCAAATGAATTTTTTGATTTAAGAGTATTGTTGTCGCACCAAGATGAAGAACCTCTTACACTGTGCATTACTCCGGGGGTCATTAATGTGCAGCATAGTTTAAAATCAAAAACCCCCATGTTCATCAGTCAGTGGACTGATGCCTTTCTGATCTTTATTAACATTAGAATTCAAAAACACCCACCAGAAACTCCCCATTTACTAAAATACATGAGCTTTATTAGAGAAATGCAAAGACTGCATGGTGATGTTTCTTGGAGAACATATGACGAATCTTTCAGAAAGCTTAGGGAGTCTTTGGCTGTAGATTGGCAAAAACCTATTGAAGAATTAAGAGGTAAATGTATTGCCTTGTCCAACAAACAGAATTTTGGGCAGCCCTTTCGTAGTAAACAATCGGGCAAAGTCCGTTTTTGCTTTGCCTACAATCAGGGAGGAAAATGCAAACACTTCCCCTGCCCATACTCCCATTCCTGCCAATTGTGCAATGGTAACCACCCAAAGCACAAATGCTCATCCTTTACCCAGCGAACCCGGGAGGCTAGAAATACCAACTCCAGTAAAGTGGGACAAACTAAATAAAGAATTAAAAGGGTATGATCAAGATCTAAGATCTTACTTAGTTAATGGGTTTAAGAATGGTTTTTCCATAGGTTGTGTTTCTACGCCCAATGCACCCTTTTCTAAAAATCATAATTCTGCTTTGAAACATAGTAATGTTATTCAGGATCATATACGCAAAAGTTTATCTCTTAAGAGAATTGCCGGACCCTATTCAACTCCACCATATTCTCCATTTGTCTCATCTCCTCTAGGCGTAGTTCCTAAATCAGAACCAGGAAAATTTAGAATTATTCATGATCTTTCCTACCCAAAAGAGAATTCAGTCAACAGTAATATACCAAAAGAATACTCTACAGTTCAATATGATACAATTGACTTGGTCATACAACTAGTTCAAACATATGGAAAAAACTGCCTTATGGCCAAGACAGACATAGAGGACGCATTTAGAATCATTCCAGTAAACCCTGCTGACTATCATTTGTTAGGATTTTCATGGGACAATGAATTTTATTTTGATAAATGTTTACCTATGGGCGCGAGTAGTTCATGTCAGGTTTTTGAACATTTGAGTGTTGCATTACAGTGGATTATGCAGACAAAATACAAAGCTGGTGATATGTCACACATATTAGATGACTTTTTCTTTATTGGGCCAGCTGATTTACCAAACTGCAAAAATGATTTAACACATTTTCTGTTTCTCTGCAAATCTATTGGGGTGCCTATCAAAATGTCTAAAACTCAAACTCCTACAAAATCTATTATTATCTATGGCATTGAAATTGACTCCACAAAAATGGAGGCTCGCCTTCCTCCTGGAAAGGTTGAAAAGATTAGAACACATCTTTTGAACATGCAGACTAGGAACCAAATCAATCTACGTGATCTTCAGTCTTTAATTGGTCTTCTTAATTTTGCCTGTTCTGTTGTTGTTCCGGGTCGTGCTTTCCTTCGTCGTTTGATAGATTTGACCTGTGGCGTTCAAAACCAGGACGATTTGATAGACCTTACAGATGAAACAAAATCAGATATTGAAACATGGGTTTCATTTTTGACCTCGTTCAATGGTAAATCTGTGTTTTTGTCTCAAAAATGGTTTTCATCAGATCATCTTACACTATATACAGATGCCTCAGGTTCTTTAGGTTTTGCAGCTATTTTTGGTTCAAACTGGTTTGTTTCACATTGGCGAGAAAATACAAAAAATTATTAAATTGCTATTAAAGAGCTCTTTCCAATTGTCTTAGCCATTGAGGTTTGGGGTGAGGAGATGCAAAACAGAAAGGTTCTCTATATGTCTGACAATTTAGCTGTTGTACAGATTATCAATAAACAGACTTCCAAAGAAATAACTCTCATGAAATTAGTACGTCGTCTAGTGTTAGCAACCCTGAAATGGAATATTCATTTTCGAGCCAAACATATACCTGGCAAATATAATATTGCAGCTGACAAATTGTCTCGTTTCCAGTTTCAGACAGCCTTTCAGTACATGCCTCAATTGGAACCCAACTCAACACCCATTCCAGAATCCTTGCTGGAACTTTAACTTTGCAAGCTCAGCAGCTTTTAGGTGCGGCAGTATCTAACAACACAAAAAATGCCTACAAAAGAACATGGAATCTCTTTATTCAACACTTTCCAAATATAACTTCCCTTCCTCTTTCTCCTGTGCTTATATGCAATTTCATTGCTTGTCTGTTTTCCCTTGGCTATTCCCCAAATAGTATTTCATCTCATGTTTCAGCCATAAGCTATGTACACAAAATTCTTAGCCTTCAGGATCCATCTGAAACATTTTTAGTTAGGAAAATCATACAGGGATGCCATCATTCTGCACCTAGTAAAGATTCCAGGTTACCAATTACAGGTCCAATTTTGGCAAACATGTTAAAATCAATGGATCTTTCGGTAAAAAATTTGTCCACTAGAACACTTCTAAAATCCATTTTTTTGTTAGCTTTCAATGCTTTCTTGCGATTAGGTGAGATTGTCATAAAATCCAAAGCTGATCAGTGTAAAGTAATTCAAAGAAATGATGCTACTTTTGAAATGCATCAAACAACACCTGTGGCTGTTGAAATTGTGTTAAAAAATTTCAAGACAAATAAAACACATGACATTTTTCAAATCCATCTAAAAGCATCAGTTAAATAAGGATATGTGCCCCGTTCAATCATTATATAATTACCTACATACATTTGGTCACAAGTCGGGTCCACTGTTTCAATTTATGGGAGGTGAACCAGTAACTTATGCATTTGTAGTAAAAAATCTTACTAGTATTATTAATTTTGTTGGTTAAACCCTGCTCTATACAAGGGTCACAGCTTCAGGATAGGGGCTGCAACTCATGCTGCACAAATGGGTTATTCTGAAAACTGCATTCAAAAAATGGGAAGATGGAAATCTGATGCTATGCGCAGATACATACGTTTGTCAAGCTTTACATTTTAATAAGTTTAGCAAATGCTATATATATATATATATATATATATATATATATATATATATATATATATATATATATATATATATATATATATATATATATATCTTCTTCTTGAAAGGCTTTCACAGTTCAGAAGTTAACTGCTGTGTAAGATATTTATATTTGTTATGCATTGTTTGTGTTTTTAATTAAATGTATAGATGAGTTATATATTAAATATTCTATTCTCATCACAATTCACTACATGTATCACTCGTCATATATTGGACATTATTCAAAGTGTGATACATGTATAACATTTATTTATGCTATGTTGCTGCACGTAACATAACACAGGTCAGAAGTAAACTGTTGTGTTTATGTGTTGTGTAGTTAAGTAACAATTATTTATTTATTTATTTTTTTTTTCTGTTTGTGTGATATTGTCATGTGATTAACATGTGCCTACTGGTTCATCTGACAATGTTTGATTATATCTGTATTACTACATGTAGCATATACATATTCTTTTGAAACATGTTTTATAGTATACGAAATTTTAAACTACATGTGTATTCTAGCTACTGTTATATAAGCACAGGTCAGAAGTCAGCTGATGTGTTTATATACGCTTGCAAGGTTAAGAATAAGATGTTTCTATTGGTATTCAAATTTTAATTGGTTTAATTGTTTATTATAGTCTGTGCCTTCATGATAAGTTAACATTTCCATATAATGCATGGGTTAGTCACTGCCATATGTGTTGTGTGTGCTGCCATCCTTCATATTGTTGACTACCATGATCTGGCTAGTCCACTTTGTGTGGGATCTTTTTGTGCAAACCTGCTGTTTGCCTTTGGTGGCTATTTTTGTTCAACAACATTTTGTTGTATGTACATTTGGTACATGTAGATAATGTATACATCTATGTTTAATCTGGGGGAGGTCAGTTTGCTTACCTCTTATAACTTACATTCAATTTTTGGTAATTAATATTATTACTGTTTGCAGACCTCCCCTTATTGCCTGATTTTTCTCATTATCAGAAATAAATGGCAGTATATACACACAACCATGTTGCATGTTTTTTCTATCAGTCCTAGCCAGATCAACAATATTACATAATACAGCATTATTGTAAATAATAGCATTTATGTAATTTGTGATATGATATATCTATACCAGTACCAAAAGTAATAGTTTAGTCTAAATATTATGGTTATCCAAATTCTTGAGTATTTTTGAGTATTTAGCTGATCGTCTTCATTGTCTGCATCAGCCAATCAGAGTACAGCGTTTTTAGTCGCGCGAAGTTTTGACTTCGTCATCTTAACTGTCAACTGTCATCAAGTTTGTAAACACTGCAATCAACCCACCCTCCTTCCCCTGCATCACCTTTGTAGTTAGAGATTCATATTACATTGTATTATACATGTATGTTGCTGTTGATGTGTGAAATGCTGTTTTTGTTCAACAACATTTTGTTGTATGTACATTTGGTACATGTAGATAATGTATACATCTATGTTTAATCTGGGGGAGGTCAGTTTGCTTACCTCTTATAACTTACATTCAATTTTTGGTAATTAATATTATTACTGTTTGAAGACCTCCCCTTATTGCCTGATTTTTCTCATTATCAGAAATAAATGCCAGTATATACACACAACCATGTTGCATGTTTTTTCTATCAGTCCTAGCCAGATCAACAATATTACATAAAATAAAATTTGACTAAAATCGTGACCATGCCCCTTTAAGAGTATTGAGACTCATTGTAGCTTTTTACTGGTCTCTTATATCGCAATAACATTAGCTCGCATTTCCTCCGTGTTCAAAGAAAATGTAAACAATGGAAAGTCCAAACACTGTATTAGCACTACAAATATTACTGTGAGAATCTGGATTGAATATAGACAAGATTGTATTGTTGTTTATGTAAATCGAAATGTGTTATTTCATTTAGCCTTTTTTATCAGGAAGATTACATGTTTGAATAAACAAACTTACAGTGTTGAACTGATTTTCCACACAATATTTAAAACAATAAACATTTGATTATGCCTGTTAGAATATTAATGAAATTAAAACTGCCATTAGTATGCACAATGATAAAATAATTTTCCATTTTCATATTATCTTCAGCACAATAGTTTACTAATTATAACACATTATTCAATTTCAGGGTTATTAAAGCAGTAAATGGTCCACTGGAGACACTTTGTTGGGGTGTTGATAAAAAAGTAGGTACTCTATAAATATTTCTTTTACCCACTTGAACTTCATGTATATTTGGTCTGGGTTTTTTTTTAAATCATATTACTATATTGTAACCTATCATAATATCTTTCATTGATATTTATTGAAATTAAATTTGAAATTGATAGATATTCATAATTTCAGGCATTGGTTTTCTTATCAACTGCACTGCCTCCTTACAATGTACATCAAAAAGACAAGAGGAGAAGTACATGTAGTGTGAAAAAATATGGTCAATTGACATAGATTCCACATCATGACTGAATAATACTGAAAATCAGAAAACATTAGTCTTGTTGAACAGTTTGTTACAGATAGAAAAGCAATCTCTATATAGTACATTGTATTTGTCAAGTTGATTATTATAATAAATTCTAAATAAAGATTGATTTATGTTGCTTTCTTTAATTATTACAAAAAATATTATCTACAATTACAAGTAACCCTGGTCATATATTATAGGTATTTCTTATTTATTTAGCAGCAGAGTAACATTATATAAATAGTGCCTGTTTGGGAGGGTACCAGTTGAAATTGACACCCCGAGAAAACCATTGTCAACCGACGCGAAGCGGAGGTTGACAATGGTTTTCGAGGGGTGTCAATTTCAACTGGTACCCTCCCAAACAGGCACTATTTATTTTATTATACTGAATGTCTTAATTTTTATAGCAAATTTTACTGCTTTTATATAGAAAAGACGTGAATTCTACGGCGAACCGTACGCGCATAATTAACGCGCATGTAACAATTCGTTCTATCGGCCCGTTGCTAAGCGTGCGAGGGAGAGAGAACGGATTGTCAACTGCGTCTAAACCAATCAGATTGCAGTATTTAACATGAAAGTATAATAAAAACCATTATAAAACATAAATGTGTAAATTACAAACTTACACTTAAACCTCCACCCCCCCCCCCCATCACCCTTATATCAATAGTTATTAGTGAGGGCAACAGATGAATTAATTTTTCCAAATTCAACAATTTGGTAATGATGACTGGTGTGAACAAGACAAAATTCTAACATTATTTTAATGAAATTCACAGCGTGTAATTATTTTATGAACGAAAATTAAATCATGATCTTAGTCAGTGTTGCGTTTGAATTTCACGCAAATGACGCCGAAAGTGAAATGGGTCAGATAAAATGCAGTAGTGCAAGGGCATACACTTTATCAAATATAGTCAAATTTTACATGTGTTACCATTATATCCCAGTTATATCAAAAAGTGCTGGGAGCTACATGAAATCGCTACGCATATCATATAAATAAGCATTAATTGTGGGAACTCCCTGCAAATTTCTGTTCATCCACTGTTTATATTGAATTTAATAATTGTTCTTACTTGAATATTTCAAGCTCCCAGCACTTTTCGAAATTTTAGATGTTCATTTTACAAGTTAGAAACAGAAATAATTATATTTGTTAATGTTAAGCCCTTGCACTATGCATTTTTTCGTATTATTCCTGGTTCATCTATTTTTAGCAGTATCACGTGACAGGGTATTCCCAAGAGACTCAAAAATTGCTCATGCGATAGCGAATTATCTAATATGTATATTGATAAAAAATTACTTTGTGTAACAGTTTTTTGGAATATAATATCAAGATTATTCAAAGGCTTATATTTTATGTGATAAATACCGCTATTATTTTATGGACGCCCTTAACATAGCTGAGTCGGTACACAATTAAGTGATTAATTATGATCTAACAATTCGTATGAAATTGTTGAAAGTAATTTTATAAAGAAATTGATTTTGTTAGATTTGCAATTATCTTAGATATTATAAATTTCGGGCAATAGCCATTTTGTTTGTGACCATTGCTGAGGCCAGTTCAGAAAACTTTTGTAAGTAAAATAATTGTACTTTTACTATATGTTGCATTGAATTTTAGTTATTTTTTTTTATCAATAATTATATCAAAGTAATCATAGTATGACTTTCAAATATAAGAGTATATGTTAAAATTATTAAGAGAGTTTACAAAGTTTAAAGTTTCACAGTGAATTGTAATCATAATTTGAATACAGACATTATCGTCTTTGAAAAGTGATATTGTGATATTGGTTTGACATGTATTTTTATACAATTATAAACATGCATATTTTGCATAAGTTAGATGTCTAAATGGTTTTGTTTCAGATATCGCTTACCAGTAAATGCAATTGTATATATACTCAGATTATTAGAAAATCGATTCCTTTCAACCTTATTTAGGGTAGGTACTTGTGTACTTGAGAAATTACAGTGGCTTCCGGGTATAACAAGACGCTGGTGACATCATTTTATTTCTCGTTATACCCGATATTTTTAATCTACAACTTAAAAATTCAATGTAAAATTGTAAAAGGTTTATTTCTTTTTATGACCATCATTTATAAAATACTAGTATACTAACTGTTCTCGAACAATTAAAAGTCTTTCCACCTCATTATTTTTTTTTTTAAATATTTTTGTTTCAATAGAACAAACAAAAAATATTTTTTCTGCATTTCTTCATAATAAAAGTCTCAAAAGATTAAGTAAGCAATTTTTTTTACCTTGACCTTTAAACTTTATATCATTTTGACTGGTCAAGGTCAACTTTTCAATTCGAAGTAATCCGTTGGCCCTAAGATATATGATTCAAAAGTGTTTTAAACAAAATTAAGAAACGTTCGGGGGCAATAACTGCTTTAAGGTGGTATGGGACACTTCCATGTCGTGACGTATTGTTTATCGAAATAAACAATAAAATAAATTAAAAGTCTTTCCACCTCATTATTTTTTTTTAATATTTTTGTTTCAATAGAACAAACAAAAAATATTTTTTCTGCATTTCTTCATAATAAAAGTGTCAAAAGATTAAGTAAGCAATTTTTTTTACCTTGACCTTTATTGAATTTTCACAGTAAACTACGAAAACCCACAAAATGATTACTAATACAGCATTATTGTAAATAATAGCATTTATGTAATTTGTGATATGTTCTGTCAAAACGATATTTTAGGCATTTTGATTTTTAGAAAAATTAAGCCATACATTTGGGTTTTTAGCACTACCTTTTGTTACTTATATGTATCAACCAATCAGAACGTACTAAGATGTCACGTGATGTATATTTAGCGCCACTTCGAAAAACGTTTTGTAAACAGAGGATCGTTTATTTTAAATCTAACACAAAAAAGTAAGTGTATGTGATGTGATCATTGTAATTCCCCGAATCCAGGCAGGCTCCGTCCAAACCATCGACAATGGCGACTGATATGTGCATAATCGGACATTCGTACATTCGTCGTCTGAGGGATTTCACAACCACAGTGCGGAATTCTTGAACTTTCAAAATCCCCCCGCTGTGTGTTTTATACAATTGAGTGGAAATGACTTGTGCCACGCAAAGCCAGGAAAGGTGACCACGGACATTTTGTCATATGCTCAGTATCTAAAGGATGGTGTTGGTATTCGGAATGTGGTAATAGGACAGCTCCTTCGACGACAACCCTGGGCCTCACGTGCATCGTACAACGTCGATGTAGTGAATGTCAACAGACAGCTCAAGTCAGAGGTGGAAAAACGCCAGGGAATCCATTTCTGGACACATCGTGGGTTTTGAACGGACCTGACCTACCTGGGGAGGGATGGGGTTCACATTGATTCTGCCTCTCGCCACATGAAGAAATATCTTCACAGCATAAGAATAGCTGTTCTCCATCATTCAAGATAAGAATATGTATATACGTATATGGTCTGTCAACATATGTAAATACCCAGATACACTGCACAAATTAAGAGATATAAAAATGTTACAAAAAGGTAGTCTTGAAAATTGACTTGGTTCACTAGACTGCCACAAGCTTACCCATCAGATTTGCTTACACGTGATTAATTATCACACTGGCGAAGTTTTATGTAATGTTCATCGTTTTTTTTTTAATTTTTATCTTTTCCTCTCATGATGCAGAGCTGTGTAAGTTTAATACATGCAGAAAATGGGTATTTTCATTTGTACATGCCGAGTTTTGTTTGTCATTCATTCTTGAGATTTTATTATTGCACACACAGAGTTGTGTGTATTTTTCATGTCCACATGCAGAACCTTGTGGAGTTAATTATTGCTCATGCAGAGTTGTGTGTATTTTTCATGTTCACATGCAGAGTCATGTGAGTTTACTATTGCTCACGCAGAGTCGTGTGTATTCTTTATTATCACATGCAGAGTCATGTATTTTCATGTTCACATGCAGAGCCGTGTGAGTTGATTATTGCTCACGCAGAGTCGTGTGTATTTTTCATGTTCACATGCAGAGTCATGTGAGTTTACTATTGCTCACGCAGAGTCGTGTGTATTCTTTATTATTGCATGCAGAGTCATGTATTTTCATGTTCACATGCAGAGCCGTGTGAGTTGATTATTGCTCACGCAGAGTCGTGTGTATTTTTCATGTTCACATGAAAAGTCGTGTGAGTTTACTATTGCACACGTAGAGACGTATGTAATGGTCTAATTTGTGTCTATTTTTCCGTTTTCAAATGCAGAGTCATAAAAATTTTATTGCAAATAAAAAAGTGCTTGGAGCAAAGTTTAGTAGAAATGCCATTCAAATTTTAAGTCAGTCTTGAAGTCTTGGTGGCAAGTGATTTTCTAGCATATATTTTTTCATTAGCCTTATTCTACTACTCGATGCAAGTGTTTCCATGATCAAGTTTTCATATGAGGATAATTTTAATTTAGGGCACTTTGCACTTGGGAGTGAATCGGCTTTACTATATGACTGTCAAACTCTAGGAGCTTGAAATACATTGTCCATATTCAGTTACATTGTAGACACAACCATGCCGCGACGCAAGAGAGCAGAAGAGCCGCAGGGGATTGTTCAACCCAGTAGTACCAAAAAGTCAAAATCAGTGGCGAACAACAGTGTAGGTACCAATAAGCCAGTGGCGGACAATATTGACTATGAACGTCTGGCCCAAGAAATTGTCAAGTTACAAAGAGCAATTCCTGCAAATGCAACAGTCCTACCCACCAACCATGACGTGCCAATCGAACATCCTTCACGAAACGTTCAAGATGATGCATCGGCCACTCATACAAGAAATGAAACGACACAGGAAAATCAAATTGCCTCTGTAATAACACAACTCTTAGAAAATACTGCAGGTGAGCCAGTAGGCACAACTAATGATTGTGTTAATTCTAACCATGTCATTTCATTATCAGAGGGTATCCCCCTTGGTGCCACAGTATCACAAAAGATAAAGGCCAAAATCTGGTCCAATGAGTTTTTTGATTTAAGAGTGCTACTGTCTCACCAGGAGGAAGAACCTCTCATGCTGTCCCTTAATTCGGGTGTTATTAAGGTTCAGCATACCATGAAGTCCAAGACCCCTATGTTCATCAGTCAATGGACTGATGCCTTCCTGATTTTTATCAATGTAAGGATACAAAAGCACCCATCAGAAGCTCCCCATTTGTTAAAGTACATAAGTTTTATTAGGGAGATGCAAAGGCTCCACGGCGACACCGCTTGGAGAACTTACGATGAATCATTTCGGAAGCTCAGGGAATCTCTAGAATTAGCATGGCAAAAGCCAGTAGAGGAATTAAGGGGGAAATGTATTTCAATGTCCCAGAAGTAAAAATATGGTCAGCCCTTTCGAGGGAAAACAGCGGCCAAAGTCCGCTTCTGCTTTGCTTTCAATCAGGGGGGGGGGGGATGCAAAAACACCCAATGCCCTTACTCCCATTCCTGCCAAATATGTAGCGGCCAACACTCAAAGCTTAAATGTTCATCCCAAACGCCAATTCCAGAAACCCTGTTGGAACTCTGACTACTGAGGCACAGAATCTTTTAGCAGCAGCTTTTTAGATAATACAAAGGCTGCTTACAAAAGAACATGGGGTCTCTTTATACAATACTTTCCATGTATAACTTTCATACCTCTATCACCCACAGTATTATGCAATTTTATTGCAAAACTTTTTTCACTTGGCTACTCTCCAAGTAGTATATCTTCCCATGTTTCAGCCATAAGTTATGTACACAAGATCCTCAATCTGCAGGATCCTGCTGAAGCATTCTTAGTCAAGAAAATTCTACAAGGGTGTCACCATTCGGCACCTAGTAAAGATTCCAGATTACCTGTTACTGGTCCCATCTTAGCAAACATGCTGAGGGGTATAAACACTTCAATACAAATTTTGTGTACAAAATGGCTACTCAAATCAATTTTCCTGTTGGCCTTCAATGCCTTCCTACGATTGGGAGAGATAGTTGTAAAAACAAAGACTGATCAATGTAAAGTAATACAGAGAAGTGATATTACATTTGAAATGTCGCATGCAACACCAGTGGCTGTTGTAATTGTGTTAAGAAATTTCAAAACAAATAAAACGCATGACCTTTTTCAAATCCATCTTAAAGGGGCATGGTCACGATTTTGGTCAAATTCTATTTTTCTGTTTTTATTATTTACAATGCTTAAGGAATGCATTTCCAATGACCAAATGAAATTGGAGAGTCAGTAGTGAAATTTTAAGCAAGATACAGGGCTCACAATTCTTTGTAATGTAAACAAGGCTCGTGCCCTGTGTTTGTTTACATAAGTTCAATATACCGGTAAAAAATCTTTTTTAATCTGATTTTTCATATTCTTACTCATTTTAAGCATATATAAACAGATCCTAACGTTTACAACATTCATTTTCGGTCTTAAACTGAAGTTTTCACTTCAACGTTCAAAATGTAAACAAAAGCTTTGTTTACATAGCAAAGAATTGTAAGCTCTGTAACTCGCTTATAACTCAACGAATGACGCTCAAATTTTGGTTGCCTATTAAAAATGCCTTACTGAAGCATTGTAAACGTTAAAATCGGGAAAAAAATTTTGATCAAAATCGTGACCATGCCCCTTTAAGGCTTCAGGTAACGAAGACATGTGCCCAGTTAAAACACTCTACACGTACGTTCAAACCTTTGGTCATAAGTCTGGTCCCTTGTTTCAATTCATGGGAGGTGAGCCAGTAACCTATGCATTTGTATCAAAACATCTTCAGAACATAATCCGTTTCATTGGCTTGAACCCTGCCCTTTACAAGGGCCACAGTTTCAGAATAGGGGCAGCCACTCATGCGGCACAATTAGGTTATTTTGAAAACTGCATTCAAAATATGGGCAGATGGAAATCGGTCGCAATTTGCAGATACATTCGGTTGTCAAGCTTTACATTTTAATTCCACCCTCTCAAAATATGCAATTACTATTGCGTTTAAGTGCAATGTAGGTATTCTTAATGTTAGTCACAGGTCAGAAGTCAAATCTGTATTTGTTTACCCATAGTTTACTTAATTGTTTTCTAGTCCTTTATTCCCCAGTATTATGTTCCTGGTGCCAAATCCGGTTTTTCCTCCCCCCTCCCCCCATCTAACATTTGAGACATAGGTCAGATGTCAACTGCTGTGCTCTCATAGTATCTACCTGTATGATGTCAATTGAGGGTTTTAAATCAATATCCACAGACTGTTTTCATTTTCTAGTCCCTTTCTAACTTACAATCAGGAATCACACAGGTCAGAAGTCAACTGCGGTGTGATTTATTGGTAACTATTGTTATTCCATTTTTGTTGCTGATCGCATAAACACAAGTCAGAAGTAAACTGGTGTGTTTATGTCAAATTATGTACAAATGAATTATTTTTCTCTTTAGTCACTGCATGTTTCTTTTACTAACCGGTGCCTACTGGTTCCTCATCATGACTTTGCATGATAGTTGGAATATGTAGGTTTATTATATGACAGGTGCTAGTTTGTTTTTGTTTTTGTTTTTGTTTTTTTTATGGTTTATGTGTTTTGTTAAGCTGTGTTAATCGCCAAAAATATGTGATGTAACTTATAGTCTCAACATCATATTGTATTTTTCAACACTTGTATTTACAAGTAGTACGGGTATAGTCCTGTATACATTCTACTAGTTTTAATTTTAGTGTATAATTTTTCATTTTTTATTTTTTTTTTCCTCCCATTTCTGACTATACATATATTTTTGTTTCCTGCCATGATCTGGCTAGTCCACCTTGTGTGGGTCCTTCTGCAAACATGCTGTTTGCTTTTGATGGCTGTTTGTTTTGTTTTAGCAATATTTTGTTGTATGCATATGTTGCATATAAATTATACATTTTAGTTGTGTGCAGGGGAGGTCACATTTCGTACTCTATTTGATCTTACATCCAATGTCGGATGATCTTAATATTGTTAAGACCTCCCCTTTAGTCTCTTTTTCTTATTGTCAAATAAATTGACAATATTCACTCAAACATGTGTTATGTTCTCGATAGTACCAGCCAGATCACCAATATTACATAATACAGCATTATTGTAAATAATAGCATTTATGTAATTTGTGATATGTTCTGTTAAAAACGATATTTTAGGCATTTTGATTTTTAGAAAAATTAAGCCATACATTTGGGTTTTTAGCACTACCTTTTGTTACTTATATGTATCAACCAATCAGAACGTACTAAGATGTCACGTGATGTATATTTAGCGCCACTTCGAAAAACGTTTTGTAAACAGAGGATCGTTTATTTTAAATCTATCCACCCTCCTTCCCCTTCATCACCTACAGGGTAGCAGGAATAAGAGCTGCTAAATTTTTGTTTTAGCTGTTTTTTGTTTTATTAAAATTTGGTTGTATGCATATGTTGTATATAATTTATACATTTTAGGCTGTTTGTTTTGTTTTAGCAATATTTTGTTGTATGCATATGTTGCATATAAATTATACATTTTAGTTGTGTGCAGGGGAGGTCACATTTCGTACTCTATTTGATCTTACATCCAATGTCGGATGATCTTAATATTGTTAAGACCTCCCCTTTAGTCTCTTTTTCTTATTGTCAAATAAATTGACAATATTCACTCAAACATGTGTTATGTTCTTGATAGTACCAGCCAGATCACCAATATTACATAAAGTATATTATTGTATCAGATAAATCTTTATATCATCTCTGAAATAAAGAATTTTGGGTTTACGTTGATTAAAATCTGAGTTATGACCCTTTAACCGCAAACTTTACCTTAAAGCTGAACACTACTCGTAAATAGGCACTATATGCAAAATATTCGGGTGTGCAATCGGGTGTGATAAAATCGAAGGGTTTATATGTCTGTGTGACAGTGGCTTTTTACGAGCGGTGTTCAGTTTTAGGAATTTCTAACGAGAAATCTTTAAAAGTGCTGTTCTGAAACGCATTCGATACATATTTCATTTTCCTAGCAACTATTACTGAAACAACACACTTAACGAGGCCGGGTTTAATTTGTTCTCCCCTAGATTTTATAATGAAATTTTTTACATGAATTTCTACTAATATAGTTATTGTTTTAAAGGGGCATGGTCACGATTTTGGTCAAAAATTATTTTCCCGATTTTAATGTTTACAATGCTTCAGTAAGGCATTTTTAATAGGCAACCAAAATTTAAGTGTCATTTATTGAGGTATAAGCGTGTTACAGAGCTTACAATTCTTTGCAATGTAAACAAAACTTTTGTTTACATTTTGAACGTTGAAGTGAAAACTCCAGTTTAAGACCGAAAATGAATGTGGTAGACGTTAAGATCTGTTTATTTATGCTTACAATGAATAAGAAGATTGAAAAATAAGCTTGAAAAAGAATTTTTACCGGTATATTGAAAAAATGTAAACAAAAACAGGGCACGAGCCTTGTTTACATGACAAAGACTTGTGAGCCCTGTATCTTGCTTATAACTTCACTACTGACTCTCCAATTTCATTTGGTCATTGGAAATGCATTCCTAAAGCATTGCAAATAATAAAAACAGAAAAATAGAATTTGACCAAAATCGTGACCATGCCCCTTTAAAACAAAAAAATAAGACATTTACCACATCGTTTGTTTAGGGGGTCATCTCAAAGTTTGTTAATTTTTAACATAGGACCCTATGGGATTATGCTTGAAATAATATCAATTTTGCACATTTTTTTCATTTTTTCTAAACTTCTACCCTATGATTTTTTTTCGGTTCTACATATGAAAATTATTGCTAAAAAGCATCAAATGATCAAATAAAAAAAACCTTTTACCTCCTGGTTTGTTCCAGGGCTCTTATCAAAGTTTTTTTTGTATGCCAAAATTCACATTTTTCTCGGATAATGGCTATTATTTATTTGACAAAGGCGGAAATGGTGATCTTTATAGTATTATTAAAACATTCTGTCATATTTAAGCAAAAAAAATATACAAAACATAACATATTAAGTATCATAAATATAAAATATATGGCTACTGTCTTGAAATACAAGTATTTAGCTATAATATTTAGGCGGGGATAAGAAAACGTGACAGAGGGCTAGGCTTGCTGAACCCTCTTCACGTTTTCGACCCGAGCCCAAATAAAGCTTATACCTCAAGCCATCATCAAAAATATCTTTGTTTCCCCTAACCCGACCCTAAATTTTGAAGTTGGGTGGGTAGGTAGGTAGGTAGGTAAATAATTTTTTTTTTCTGCCAGGGCATAATTAAAATTACATTATAAATTAAAAATGAAAAAACAATTAATTCTTTAATTAATTACAAAACTAAAAAAATTTGATCAGTTGTAAAACAAATTGTAATACTTGTACTAATGGAATGTAAAACAAATTTAATATCGAATTCACAATTTGATATTGTTTATCTTAAATTTAAACATGTTTGATTCAATGACTAGATGTGCAAGAATAGATTCATTATCATTTGTATGTTGATGTACATGTTAATCTATATTTAAATATCATTTTAATGATAATGTACATACTTCAAAGTATCAATTAGTTTTTCAAAATTTGGTTTATACAATGTCTAAAAGTATATTAAAACAATAATATTTGACAAACTTAACGTAATGTAATAAATGTAAATGTTTGTTAATAAGTCATATTTAATGATTCTAGTTACTATAATATCAAGTTTACACAAACTCACTAAACTTGCAGACAATATCCTTCTTTGAAAAGGAAAAAGGTGTCTATACAAAGAAATATTAACCGAAATTTGAAACATAATGTCAGGGAAGAAAACAATATTTAGATAATAAAGATTTTTGTGAATTTACCCAATTTCACTTCATTTATAGTAATTACCAAAACCAACTTTTGTTTCGGTTTATTTGAAATTTGTTGAATTTAAGAGAACTGTTTAAATTTTTCACAACATAAAGAGTCTTTCATATAACAGGTACCAACCTATTTTTTGGGAGACTAATTTCTCCCTAACAGAAAAGTGGGGAGAAGTTTGAGAAATCAGGGAGACTGTCATTATTTGATACATCATAACCTACAGAAATGATGATATACACAGATTCAACCTTAATTAAAATTGGATTAGAATTTAAGCAAGTCAATAAAAATTAAAACAACTTCTAAAAGTTTAAAAAACTTATCCAATCTTTTAAATTCAATTAATTTGAATTATTCATACAATTTATAGATGAAATGTTTTGTAATTGTGTTCATGGTGTTAGCTACATGACAAATAAAACCAGTCTCTGTACTTCTGTGTATTTTGGAGGTATAAGTCCAACCATTTGACCCATTTGCAACCGTTGTTTAGAGGATCATTTTAGTTTTTAAGATAACTGTAGGCAGATTTTAGCATTAATTTGGCAAAGTTACTAACTAATTACATGTACAAGTTACCAACTAATTGACATATCAACACTAAAATTAGTAAACATCAGTTGTAATTTTCAATGCACATTAGGCTATATGTTGCAGCACCCGTATTCATATTGTAACCCATAAAAGATAAGACAATCGCAAATTTTTAACATGATCACAACAGTGGTTAACTAAGGCTATGGAAACGTCTTTTGAATTAAATGATTATCATTTTAATGTATTTGGGGTTAATTTACACGATCTTGAACTCAGAATACAAGGCGACTTCAACTTCTCTCTCGGAGAAAATTCTGGCGAAGTTATCGATCATAAAGCGAGTATTCCGCCCATGTTGATGATCAAGGCTAACAAAATGATTGTAAAACGAAAAAATGTGGGTCTCCTAAAAACGAATTTGGGTAAAATTAAGTTTCTTAAAAAAAAAATCTCTATTCAATGTGGTGAAAAAAATAATTCAGTCGGCGGGATTTAATTGGGTCGGTCGCGTTAGGGGAAACATAAATAATTTTAATTTTGGCCTCAAGACATTTATGTTTATTCTACTAATATCAACTATAATATCAACTTTGCGCCTCCAACGAGCTATTTTCGACAAATTTCGCTGAATATCTGCAGTTGAAACCATAACGCCATGGCGTCAACCAAGCAAAAAGATGACGTCACAATGCAAATGAAATACTGCGCGAAAGCGTGCGTACTCGAACTGTACTAGGCCTCGTTAAGGGGGAACTGGACACTGATCACGTGACGTTCATTGCAATGATGCTTTGATGTGCTAACTCTATTATGACGTCATAATTAATTTGATTGTATGCTGCTATGGTGTCATTTATCCATTATGACGTCAAACTTGATTTGATAGATCTTTTTCCCGTACTCTACGCTCTAAAGTAGTCATTTTCTCAACATGAGTTGGGGACAATTTTAACATTTTCAGTTTTAGAAATGTAAATGTACAAAATCATAAAAGGTATATATATATATATATATATATATATATATATATATATATATATATATATATATATATATATATATATATATTCTGATTATTATTCTGTTCGTGTTCATTAATAAATCTCAGGAATGTATTACTTCTTGGTGGTTCAAAACAGAAATTGTTACAAAAAGTCATAATTCCAGAATAAGGGGTAGGGATGATTCCTAATGTAGTATCTTCCTTGAATGCCAAGAAAGTGGCCATGAAAATTTTATAAGTTATAAAGCAGATGTTAAGGTTGATATATGATTTTTTTTTTTAATTTTAATGGAGATTTTTTTGTACCATCACATTTTGTTAAAATTTAGAATCAAAAACTACAAAACTTGAAGTGCTGACTTTAGCAATATTTTGATGAAATTATGATATTGCTATGTAAAAAAGCCAACGATGTAAATAATTTTGAAATTTGTTTCCGTTCTTAAAATTAATAATATAATTTGCAAATATAAATTCAAACAAATAAAATAATTAATGCAGAAAATTGAAATTGTCAAAAAAATTCATAATGCCAGAAAAGAGGGACAATTCCTATCAAAATATCTTCCTTGCAAGGTAAGAAAGTAGTCATGAAAATGATATATGCTGTAATGGACCTCTTAATGTTAATGTGTTTAAAAAAGCAAAAAAAATCATTGACAAATGATTTTACACTGCAACGCCCAGTTCCCACTTAATATTCCTTATTGAAAGGGGATACACATACGAATGAACCAAATTATCACAGCCCACAGTAGGGACCTTAGTTACCATATCATTAAGATTATAGAAAAACAACGGTTTCAATATTCTATATATGTAATTATGTATTTGTGTTTTCTAAATATGTTATTCGTTGAATGAAATTTTTTCGGGTTTCCGTTCGATGTAAATTTGACGTGTGTTCTCTCGTTTTTTGTGATTTGTACTTTTAGAAAAAACCATTATGAAAATGAAATTTATCAATAGACTAAGGTAGTTATATATATAGAACTTATAAAATAAATTTTAATGTGAACGCTACTTATTTTTGTTACCCAGTAAAATAAAAAATAGATTAGTTAAATTTAGAACCACAAATCATCACCTTCCTGTAGAAGTAGGAAGGTGGAATAGCGTTGACAGAAGTTAACGTTACTATAATTTGTGTAATTGAAACAAAAGTGGCGATGAGTTTCATGTTATTTTAGTATGAAAGGCATTTTGTAACTTACGAAGTCAGTTTTTAGCTACAGATTACTGTTCTTCTCCTAACACTAAATCGTTTTGTGAAATTACGACTTCAATTAACTTTACGACATTAAGAAAATTGTATTTTTATTACAAATATTAATCAAATTGTCTGTTCACCCCATTTAATTTTTTGAACTTCACAATCATATTGTATATATGTGAATCTGGTTTTTTTTTTTTTTGGTTAATGTACCTCGTGTACCATTATATAGTTTAAGAGTGGAATAAAGTGAACTGTACTTGTATTTCTAGATTTGAAAGGCGATGTACCCACCCTTTGATTTTCCATAGAAGATAACGGTTTCGTTAACTTTATGGAAACGTCAACGGGTCCTGAGCGGGTATTGAAAATTCGACGTAACTACCACAACTGCTAAAAACTGCAAAATAACGGTTAAGTGTGGTCTAAAATAGAGAATTGAGGTGTTTTTCTTCTGATAGTTTACATAAAGTATTTTTAATCATAATTAATCAGTTTTGAAATTCTTAAACAAGAGTTTGTCCCAAAGGAAAGGTATTACAAAATGTATATTAGATTCTAAACGTGGAATTAAAAAAACAACCATATGATCACATATGATCAAAATTAATCGTTAGATTCTATTGTGGGTTTTTTTGTGAAAAGAGGTTACAGATTTTCCAATTTGATTTAAATCATCCTTTCTGATACGCCACCGCGTTCGAGAGTGGACAGTTTTCCCGTAACCTAAATGAATTTCCGTGCATAGTTAAAGGTTAGTAATGAAAGAAATCGAAAACGAATTTCGAAAGATTTAGCTAGAAAATTATCAAAAGATGGAGACAAAACACAAGTGCAAACTACTGTTTGTATATATATATTATATATATTTATTATACCTCTGTGAATATTTTCTATGTAAAATCAAGACGAATAAACATGCTTTTCTATCTACATGTTACCGTGAAATACCGGTAGTTTCCGTGCTATCACTCCATGGTGAATAGTCATCGAAACTTTTCACTGGCGGCATTCGATTTCCTCGATTTTCAACTCGGAATACCTCTAAATCGCTATCCAATAACTCAAATTTGATTACCTTTTTAAAAATCTGCATCGCCAATAAAAAAAGTTGTCTTCGATATGATAAAATACCCATTTACTGCCACTTCGGACAATGGCGAGTTTATTATCCGCCTCGACAGTAACTATTTCCTTCGGCTTCGCCTTGTGAAATAGTTGCTGTCTTGAGGGACAATAAACTTGAAATCCTCCTCATAGCCATTAAATAGGTATATAATATATCTTGTTACCTGCCTGTTCATTTCAATAAATTCCATTGACAACTGCTGTCATTCAAAATCACATAATGTCGATATGATATAAATTTTGATATGATATTTGAGATGATATGATATAATATTATGATATAGATTTTGAATTCCGGAATGTTTTTTAAACAAGAAATCGCGAGCTTATTATTACAGAAAAAGAACTTTTGATACATGCACAACTTCAAGTCTTTTATTGAACTGTGTTTTAAAAAAGGGCAACCATGATGTGGAACATTAGCTGTAGGGTCTCTTTAAAAAATATACATTTTAAACATAATTTACTTTAAAAACGAATTAATCTTTTTTTTTTTAGTATACGTATTCATCTAAGACAATAAATAAAAATGTTGCAATGGTAACCATTTATTCATTGTATATGGAACATATTATCAAACTTTTGTTCATTTTGTTAAAACATCAAACATTACAGAGATGATTCAAGTGCCAATTTCATTACATGTGAAATTTATAAACTGTTCCTTCCTCGTAAATAATTCCGAGGGCGGAACTTAATTAATTGAAAAAAATATGAACAGAGCACACTGCTATAGTGTGTAAGTGATATTTACTCTGGTGTGTATGATATATTGAACGACACGAAAATCAAAACGCAGTCAATAGCCATTCAAATGGGTAAGATATATTTATAAAAGTTATTTGTAATTTTGAATGGTTTATATCCTAATATTTACATTTTCCAGTGTCTTGCCTGTGATAACACTACGTATCGATTTTGTACTATATAACCCATAACTTCAAATGACGCCAAATTGAGGCGCCAGCGGGGTTTGCTTATTTATATTTAAATACTTAATCGTACGATGGCTTAAAATTATATAAATATAAGTAATAAGGAATCATTCTTTATATATTATGAGGTGATAATTTCGGTCGGGACGTGATCAAATCTATCATAAAACTCTTCGGGCTTTATTTGATTTGATCACGCCCCGACCGAAATTATCACCTCATAATACTCAAAGAATGATTCCTTATTCCTTAAATCTTAACAATTATGCATAAAAGAGAAAGGCGTAGTGTTCGTTTTGAGAATAATACATACCCTTTTCCATATCACAGCCAGTATCAGCCCGAGGGCCAAAGGCCCGAGAGATGATATTTGTCGAGGGCTGATACAGGCTGTGATATGGAAAAAGGGTATCTATTATTATTATATACTTAGTAATAAATTTTTTTTAAAAAAAAGCATCAACTTGAACAAATTGATTTTAAATATTATTTAAAAGTAGTCTGTACATGTATTAAAAAATAATTATGAGATCTAACTGTATTCACAAACATGTAGCTACAAAACCGGAATTTCCTTAAGGTTTAAAAGTTAACTGCTCCAAAACACTTGCCAGTATTTGAAGTTTTCAACTGCACTTAAAAATGTCGACTGTAATAAATGGGTTTTTTTTTGTCTGTAAACATGCACAAATGCCAAAACGAAAAACGGCAGAGGAGTTCCGCAAGGGGTGTGATACGGATCCGTATCAGCCCTAGAGGGCTGATAACCCGTATCAGCCCCGGAGGTCAATACGAGTTTTGTGAAGTCATATGTATCATATATGCAAAAAACCTGTATTTATTACTGAGTTACTGAGTATGTAATAAAGTTACATATTATATTCGCGTCTGGCAATATTTCGTCCTTTGGGGGCTAATATAATCAATATTGCCCGAAAATATTGTCAACATTTGTTTTGTTACATGAAGAAACAAACCAAAATTTAAGGTATCCGATCCATATTAGGACCTAATTTTCTAATCTTGAATATTCCTCATGTATTGAATACATTGATATTAATTCAAATCATTTTAGAGTAGAAAAGAATTATCCGAGAGAAATTTTCAAAATGTTATTAACTAAGCAGTAATTAATTCATGAACTTTGCACTAAGGTCTATGGGGACAAGCACATTTTTTAAAATAAAAAAGTAAACACTAAGAATATCAATAAATGCTTCGATGTGGAAAGATGTATTTAATCATAAGAAATACAAAAACTATTGAAAAAAAAAAGTATACCGTAAAGATTTTTTTAGAATTCATTTTTATAGATTTTAAGGAAAGGGGGACAACTCTTCAAGACCAGGAAAAGGTCATTTATTAGGATACATTCCGCTCTTACATACTGGAAATTATGTCCAAGAATACAGAGTACTTAAGCACATACATATTTGTAATGCATCCAGATTCATTGAATGTGGGCTATAATGGATCGGATACCTTAAAGGTCATATGAAACGATTTTTAACACTATGATTTTCTTTCATAAATATAAAGCTTCGTATAAACGAATGTTAAGGTGGTATGGGACATCTGTCGAAATTAATTTGGATTAAAGTAGTACATTATAATTGAAATACTTTTACGGGTTAAGTATTTTCAAATTTTCAAATTTTACAATATTTAACCAAAAAATAGCTTTTAAAAATATTTGTAGAAGTAAAATTTGTAAAACCCCCAGCGGGATTCGAACTCATGACTTACAGATTCGTAGTAAACCTTCTAACCCACTGCGCTACGCTGTTAGGTGACAATATAGGGAAAGAATTACACTTGGTTTTATTGTTTATTTCGATAAACAATACGTCACAATATGGAAGTGTCCCATACCACCTTAAAATATGTGTAGTAAGATTTTTTTGCCTTTGCATTACTTAAGAAATGAACTCAATGTCTACCCAAGTTATACTCGTATAACCTGGGTTGGGGCAGTTTACGCTTTATAATTCGCGAAGCGGATTATAAAACAGCGTAAATTGCTGCAACCCAGGTTATACGACTATAACTTGGGTAGACATTGAGTTCATTCCTTATAATTTAATTTTCTGTAATTTACTGTACAAATTGAGTGCGTTTAACTTTTAAAAATGATATCAATCTGTTCAAAATTCAAACGTAACGTCAAGCGGGTTAGTATGTTTTTGACGATGGTGCATTGTGACTTGTCTTGTGACATGCAAACCATGTTATACAATGATAGATGATCAACATATTTTATTAGGAACAAGCATCAATAATAATAAAAGAATGAAAGAAAAAATTGCGAAAGAAAGGGAGATAGGAGGGATCTATGAGTAAACACCGCACATAAACACGTTGTAAAATCAAAACACCGCACATACAAGTACACGTTTCAAAATCAAAATTTTTTGAAGAAATTTCTCTTAGACTAAAAATAATTAAATGGTAACATATTTGTGAATTTGAAAACGAAACAAACAATTTAATCGTGAAGCGAATGAGGCAGCATGTTGCCTATTATAAGCTGTTTGGGAAAAAAAATCACTATGAATTGTATGAACGTGCAAATGGGAAAAAACGATCAGTTATTTTTTAATTTGACAATTTCATTAAAACAAATTGAAATAAAACATATATACATGCATATATTAAAATTATATTATACTTGCATGTAGATCTATGAAGAAGATCATTCATTCTCCATGCAGTCTCTAAACTGAATAAGTACACGCTATCAAATATAAACGCATACGATTTAATTTCTTGAGAGAAAATATACAGCCGTGGTTGATTATTGTATAATTATATAAGTTTTATATGCAAATAGGTTTTTTTTCTTTTAAAATACTGCAAAATGACATGGATATTTGTATTCACTACAGAGCTTTATAAGAACATTGGGTCTTACTGACGTCATAAGCAAGGGAGGTAAGCCGCGTAAGTCAGTGTTCCTTTTCCCGATTAAGTTGATCGACTGTGGCGCTGACATTTTGCCCAGAATATCCAAAAAACAATGCCAGTCTTATTAAATAGGCACTTATGAACTCATTCCCGAATATAACTCAATATGGTCAGGATATCGTTTCATATGACCTTTAAGAAAGGATTTGAAAACAGGTCGCCGTAATTTTCTATGTTCAACAAATAATTCATGAATTCAATTTTGCGCAAAGTTCATTTCCAAAATATCCTCGACATCAAACGGTCACTGGTGATATTCCGTCGCCAGTAGGAATTAAGTTACAGTTGTTTTACCTGATTTTACTTCACAATAATTTGCAAATCCTTATATTGACATTCCACATATTCCACATATTTTTTGCATGTAAAGTGTGTGGAAAGCTACTGCAGCTATAACAGTTATGCAAATACATAAAATGAATTCCAGATGGAATATCTCGAAATTTTGATCATTGACCTTATATATAATGTTTATATCAACAGAATACAGACAATAAAAACAGTTTTAGGCAATCAATGGTTTAGAGGTTCTATTAGTCTGGTTTTTTTTTAAAACTCGATCAAAAATGGGTAGAATTTTTTAAATTGATAGAGGAAATTCGAACTAAATTAGATTAAAACGATTCATTGAAATATGAAATTAGTAAAGCAATTCATATTTTATCATTTTCCAACCAACAAATTGTTTTATTATTTCTACTAATTACAAAATAAAGAAAACCTTGGAAATGGTGGACAATTTTGACATTTTTTTTCAATAAACATTTAGAAGTCACTAGCATAAAAAAGTAAGTCATTGACCTAGTTATTTGAAAGTAAAAAATAGCACCACAATAGTAGGGCTACAATGTACAATGAGTAGTTTTTCGTTCCTATTAGTGAAAGTTTTTCGCCCCTGAGTAGACGAAATCTTTAAAGGGGCATGGTCACGATTTTGGTCAAAAATCATTTTTTCGATTTTAATGTTTACAATGCTTCAGTAAGGCATTTTTAATAGGCAGCACAATTTGAGTGTCATTTGTTGAGTTATAAGCGAGTTACAGAGCTTTAAATTCTTTGCTATGTAAACAAAGCGTTTGTTTACATTTTGAATGTTGAAGTGAAAACTCCAGTTATAGATCTAAAATGAATGTTTTAAACGTTAGAAACTGTTTATTTATGCTTAAAATGAATAAAAAGATAAACACAAAAAACAGGGCACGAGCCTTGTTTACATGACAAAGAATTGTGAGCCCTTTATCTTACTTAAAACTCTATGAAAGACTCTCAAATTTTATTCGATCATTAGAAATGCATTACTACGGCATTGTAAATAATAGAAACAGAAAAATAGAATTTAAACCAAATCGTGACCATGTTCCTTTAAGATAAAACAGAAATGTGTACGTATAAATCACATTTGCAGACAAGGCAAAAAGTTTGAAAAATGTAAATAAAGGCATTAAATCATTATTTTTTTAAAAGATATAGTCTCATAACTGCATCAGTGTGTGCATACAAATTCTCATTCGCGTTAGCGCGTTACTCAATTTGTATGCACACACCGCTGCAGTTGTGAGACTATATCTTTCAAAAGATAATGATTCAATTCTTAAATAGCTGTTATGATAGCAAACCGTCGCATTGCGAGTCCGTTGTTTACTTGCCTTGACTGATTGCCTATTATGACGTCACCTTCTTTTGGAGTCGCGAAGAGTGTTTTTACGTCGCCGTTTTCGAATCAACAAATCAAAAGCTATTGGTCAATATTTTTTCGGACGCGCTTATATTACAATTATTGACTATTTGTCTATATAGAGTTATATAGTGAGACTATACTACTGAACATAACTACATAAATACATATTCTATATATAGATGATATCTATATTGTGTGATTTTATATTTGTTTTATCCAACGAGTTAAATTGGTGTATATATTCGCGATGCTTGCCGAGCGAATATAACCATTTCAACTCGTTGAATAAAGCAAATATAAAATCACACAATTATAGATGTTCTATTTCTCTCATATGATTTGATTTATATTAAAAAGCGTTTGAGACAGTCCCTCAAATGACACGAATTGAGTTTTGTTTATTCTTATCGATGATGCAACGTTATGTTGTGCGGTTATTGTGACCTTGCGCAATACAATTTAGTACGTCATTTCGGAGTAATATTTAGTTGTTTAAATGTAAAGTTTCACTGAAATGCCCTTGAACTATTTTTTTTATCTCGAAATATTTTTTCTTAGAGATTAAATTCTTAATTTAATGGAAATACTGAAGACGACTTGAATAGACAAGTGTTTTGACAAACTCAAAGTTGCGAATGCTCGTTAGTTTGAATTGACTCGAACGAGGAACAGTTGTTGATGTTTTATAAAACAATCACTAATGATTCGAAGTTAAAAATATTGAGTGAGGATGCTTACTGGTGGTGAAATAAAAGTCTTGGGAGGCATTACCTCGGTAAGTTTTTTGTATAGAAACACAACCATAGCGTTCTGTTTTCATCGCGTCGTCAGAATGAACTCCTTGATACCTAGGCTAACATGATCTGCAGTTTCATTAACTACACATTTGTGTGTTTTCCTTCACATTTATAATTTATATCTTTGACAAAATCCTTTTTAAATCAATTTTAGGTAGTAGGAATAGTAGATGTGGAATATACAGGAACATCTTCAAAAATAGATCACTCAAGCGTTGAAGCGAGGGGTTATGTCCAAAATAGTTCGGACCGGAAGTATTTGATAAAGCATCGCCCCTTTGATAAGCTAACTAAAGGTTCATCAAACGGGTTGTATACACCACACGTATGAGATAAGATTATATCATTAATTTGATATACGGAAAATTACATAATCATCTCAAATGTCTGAAGCATTAAAGCATGTAATAATATGTCAATCACATGTCATACATGATATGACTTCAATAGGTTATACTTTACAACTGTTAAATTTCGTTTTTAAAAATGGTTATAAGACCGGGTATTACTAAGAAAACATTTGTTTTGTTTAAAAAAAAATGCCGAAATGCTTAGATGTATATTGATGCATGTAGATGATACATATGTAACATATCAAAATTTGAAAATCAAGGTAATGATATTTCTAATAGTCATGTATTGCGGTGCTAAAAAATAAATATTGGATTGTAAATACTGTAGCGTAGCAAACACATATATTATCAGCAAGCGGCACCTCAAACACACACGATGTCTTCAAGAAATGATATTTTTTGTATACATATTCATTAACAACAATAGCAATCTCTGTTTGATTACATTAATTGTACATCTACATAAATTTGGACAAGTTAAAAGTCAAGATCCAATTAACGAAAAGTGTCTTTATTAGATGCCTTATAACACTTACTTTGTTTGTTAGAGTGTATAAAAGCTTTAATGTTAGAAAATCACGTTTAAAACTGTCACTCTCTATGAAATATGAAAGAATTAAGTAACAAATATTCACTCTCCAAATATTTGTTGAGAAAAAGGTTGAATCTTGTCCAAACATGTTGAAGCTTACGCGCGTCCCTCAATATTTAATTATATAATATAAAATATACAGATTCTATACTTATTATCATGACCAATAAACTACAAAATGCCGGCACCAGTGTACTTTGTAACTGCTTACCCCTTTGGTTTGTAAACACGTATGATATGATGTCCTTAAACATTAATTGAATTTTACCTAAATTTACCTGATAAGTTATTTTTGTAAAATCAATTAAAACATATCTTTCATTTTCAATAAACAAATAGCAAAACTGAGAGTAAGATGGTAGACACGCTTTGGCGGATTCAAATCAGTGGGAGCTAGCGCCAAAATATATACTTGCCATGAACTAATATTAAACAATTACGTAAAGAGAGAGTATATTAACTGCGAACCTACTAGACTATACATAGAAATTAAGTTTTGACAAATGTTGAATATATGAAATAAAGCGTTTCTTCAATGCGCAATTTTAGTTTTGACAAAATGTGAAGTGTAAATCCCCGCTTGCACGGGATTTTATTAAGGATATATATATATATATATATATATTTTTGCAGAATGTGACAAAGGATACTTCGGTGGGGTTTGCGACAAGCCCTGTCCTCCCGGCTCCTTTGGACTCATGTGTGGTGGTAAATGTTTTCCAAAGTGCAGTAAAGAAGTTTGCAATCATGTCAGTGGATGTCCAAATAATATCCAATATACATCTACACAGATACACACAGGTATATATAAACGTACTTGAAGTTTTTGTCGATTTTATATCAATGTAAGACCCCGCTGTTTGGGAACCCTATAGTGATCAGTCTGTCTGTCCAAGATCTCTCACCGTAGCATATCTTATCTCCCATTGGCTTAATTTGGCTCATACTTCACCCATAAAGTGTATTTGAGTAAACGCTGTGCAGTGACCTTGAACCATGTTTCTAGGTCAAAGGTTAAAGTCGTGGCAGAATTGCCACTATAATATGAAAAATCATTGTCCGGAGCATATCTTCTCTCCTCTTAGTCAAATTTGGCTCATTCTTTATTCACAGAGTAATTATGGTCATAGGATGTGAAATAACCTTAAATAAAATGTGTAGGTCTAGGGTCATACAGTCAGTTCAAGCAAATATTTTACAACATACACCATAGCATAACATAACATTTAAATTTCTAATCACATAGCATTGGAATCTTATACCATAGCATACAATCTCATAGATTCTCATTAGTCAAATTATACCATAGCAAACCATAGCATAGCATAAAACATGATTAACTAGGTTTTAAATGCTTGTGTTTTACAGATTAAATGTTCACATTGCAGATTAGTGGTAAATTTACACTTCTAATCATTTTACTTCACATGTTTGGAACTCATCTGTATGGTAGAATATTTCTGCCCCCTACATGCAAGATAAATTATGTCAACATGCAAGAAAATTATGTCAACATGTAAGATAATTATGTCTACATGCAAGATAATTATGTTGACATGCAAGTTACAAATCTTTAAAGAGAACCTGTATTGATGTCAGATACGCTCGTATCTGACATAATAGATGCAAGACGCAACATAACTATGAAAACATGCTACTGAATCATGTTAACATGCGACTTATTTATGTTAACATGCGAGTTAATTATGATAACATGCAAGATATTTCGTCAATATGCGAGAAAATTATGTTTACATGCTAGTTATTTATAAAAACATGCGAGATAACTTGCATGTTGACATAATTATCTTGCATGTCAACATAATTAACTCGCATGTTGACATAAATATGTCGCATGTCAACATAAATAAGTCGCATGTCGACATAATTAACTCGCATGTCAGCATAAATATATTGCATGTTAACTTAATTGACTCGCATGTTGACATAAATAACTCGCATGTCAACATAAATAATGTTGTCATAACTATTTTGCATATTGCACCTATGATGTCAGAGTACGGCATTAGTAAGCCATTTTATACATTTTACCAGATAAAAATCAAATCCTCTTAAAGGATTTGTAACTTGCATGTCAACATAATTATCTTGCATGTCGACATAATTATCTTGCATGCTGACATAATTTTCTTGCATGTTGACATAATTTTCTTGCATGTAGGGGGCAGAACTATGCCATCATACATCTGTATACAGAGACGTTTTTGTTCAAATCTCATAGCATACCATTGCTTAGCATACCATACCATATCATCATGCCCTTCATTTCAATTTCTCATAGCATAGCATACAAATCTCATAGCATTGCACTAAAATTACATAGCATATCATTAAAATCGCATAGCATAAAAAAGTATAACATTGTAAAAGATTTCCATGAAATGACTGTATCGGACCACGCAAATATCTTTTTTCAGAGTATATATTTTCTACTTAGCGCTGGCCAATGACCTTGAATGATGATTGAAGGTCAAGTGTCAAGGTCATATCGGACCACACACATTTTTTTAACAACATGTACACTCTTTACTTATACCTATTTGGCTCATACGAAATTTTAACAGAGCTGTTTAGTTAATGGCGTGGTGTGACTTTAAACCAAGTCAATGTGAAGGTCATAGCAGATATTTTTATAATCACTTTAATTATTTCCCAGTTGTATAATCTTGCTCAGATGAAAAAAAAATGCTTGTTTGTAAGAGTTAATGATATTGAATTAAAAGTTCTATGCCAGATGGAAAATTTCTATTTCAAAGTAATTAAAAGATCGAGGTCAAAGCAAAATTCTCTGCAATGCTTTTATCCTATTGTCAATTATTAAAGCTGAGCCCTTTGAGATGGTCACCGTTTCAATTATGTCTACTTGTCTTTTAAAAAAAGTTGTTTTTGTTTTTTTTTTTTTTTTTTTTATATTTCTTTGTTTCTTTTATTCTGATTGTTTGCTTTCTTGCTGTTGTTTTTAGAAGCGTTTACCACATGGAAAACTAATCAAAATGTATACACATCAAGCACAACCTCGTTTCCGTCGAAGACAAGTACGGTTATTGATACAGAAAATAGAAAAATAGAAATAAACATGAACTACTTACTGGTTGGTGGAGGTATTTTTATAAGTTTGATCCTATTTGTAATTTTTCTACAACTGTATACATGTAAAAGGTCAACAACTGCAAAAACTAACACTTTTAAAAAGAAAACATGTAAGGAGATGAGTGAAACTGATAAGTCTCGAGAAAAGCATGACATTGAACTTGCCAGCAATGAAATTGCTTTGAAAAGAAAAAAATCTACTTTTTATCAGCCTGCGGAATGTGATTATTATGATATTGACGAGATCATAGAAACAGGGCACTTACCCAATTTTACAAACGCATCTCAAGAATACGAACTACCACGTTCCTTGCCGAAGTCTAAAAACGCTTATTTGCCACTCACAGTAGAAAACAGTTATCTGTCACCCCAACTTAAAGATGATAATTCTGAACAACGTGAGGTACATTCTAGCGAATCAACATCAGATCTCTATCTTCAACCGATCCATGTGATATAAAAGCAGTTGGTTATTATTTCTTTTTAACTCTCATCAGAACCTTTAAGCCATACTCTTAACCTTACATCAATGCATTGTAAATATTTTGTTGTTTGATGAACCTTTAAGCCATACTCTTAACCTTACATCAATGCATTGTAAATATTTTGTTGTTTGATGTAAGATAATCTGCCAGCAATCAGACATTTAACCAATGTTTGTACATCTAAAACTACGTTAGTTTCTAGTAACATGCATGTACATAAAATTCATTTTAGCTTTGATCAAATCAAAACGTTCACGTATAATCACTTGCTTTTAGGAAACTGTAATGGACTCATACACAATTTGGAAAATGATCTTAAAATTAGAACTCTTTAATATTCAACGTATAAAAGGTACTTTCTTTATATTCTTATATCACGATTCAGTACCTATATATATATATATATATATATATATATATATATATATATATATATATATATATATATATATATGACATAATCGTATAATCGATATCGGCCACATACTTCAATATTTAAAAAAATAAAAGAGGTGAGAGTGTTAAAATTAATCCTTTATAGACACCCATCGAAAATGAAAATACATCGACATCAATAGACATTGAAACAGTACTAGTGGCAAGCTCCATAACAATCAACTTTTTTTTTATGTCATATGCGTTTATCAAAAAAGTTGATTGCTCTAAAGTCACAAGCTTAAGGGTGAATCAAGCATGGTAAATAAATTTTTTGATCATCATATCTTAAAAGTCATAAATTTATACATGTAATAGAAGTTGCTAAGCTGAGCAAAAGTGCATCGTTAAATGAATGATGAAAGTGCTTATACAAGTTTGTACTTGCTTGTGCTTGTACAATTTTACCCTGGGAACTTCGATTTATTAAGGTTTTTTAGATGATTAAGATATATTTTACATTAACAAAACAAAACTAATTGCCTTCAACTAAGTACAACTATGTAAAACAGGATTGGTCTCATTCAAAATCTGCAGATACCATATGTTGATCACTTGATTATGTTGTTCATTGCTCATAAATATAAATGATTAAAATTACCAACATACATGTATTTCTAAACAGGAAATAATTTGCTATTAACATATATTATCTTGTATAATATCTTTTTAAAGATTAAAATTATGATTGTGTCAACCAAATTTTGTCATTTTTATTTTATGTAAATATTGTCAAATGAAAATTTTGTTTTCGTTTAATTTTTAGTCGGGTTTTGCTAAAAGCAGAGTCCTGGCTGTAGGCAGGCAAATCGCCAATGTTACTTTAAATAGCAAAACTTCAAAAGTAAATAAAAACCGAACAGCGTCGAAGTAAAAGCTTCTGCTATACCAAATAGTTACCCATAGAGCCATGTTTTGTCAAATGTACTGGGTTTTGTTTGCGAATAAATTTAGCGAGGTGTTTTTTTTTTTTTGGTTGTTTTTTTTCTTAATAATTACGTGTTTTAAAAAGAATAAAGAGATTAAATTTTGCTGTAAGAGTTGCCGTCAATTCCATTGGTAAGAAGACAATACTGGAGTAATTATCTATCAACAGTGTTAAACGCTTTCTGTAGGTCAATGAATGTGACAAAAGTTGAGTTATTGTTCTGAATGATACTGTTCAAGGAAAAAATATGATCCAGACACGATTTTTGCCTTCAAAATCTGTTTCGTTCATCTACTAAAGGCTCGTTGTCCTCTAAGTACGCAGTGAGTCTACTGTTTGGGACGGAACTGTAAACCTTCGACTCCGGGGATTTGTCTTTTAAGTTTTGGGAGATGATTGCACGACGCCATATGAACAGTGTTTTGTTTGTATCAAATATTAATAAAAACATTTTGTGCAATATTTGTGTAACATTTTCAGATTTCAAGATTTCATACGGCAGCTCGTAAATTCCTGCGGATTTATCGGCCTTCGATTTGTTTACGACACAACGTACTTCAATTATATTTATTTGTCTATTCAGATCAGTGTTTGATTGGTATAATGGGCCTAACATACGGCGTTCTAAGTGATCATTACATGTATGATAAATAAGGCTTGATTTTTTAAGTCCTCGTCGAATGATGAATCCGTTTGTGGGTTATACAATGATTATCGTTTAAAGTCCGTGGACCACACCCCTTCCATAGTTTCGGGATCAGTATGTATTTCTCCGTTTTTAAAACATTCGTCAGGAAACTTATTTTTTCTCTCTGGCCCTAAACGCTTAATACAGTTCCAAAACTTGTATGGGTCGTGTGTGTGCGCAACGGAAGACTCTATATCGATAGATAATTTCGGTTCTATGCTTTCTTTCATAGAAACGGATTCGTTTGTCAACAGCGTTTTGTGCGATTTTGTAATACTGACGGAGGTTTCTTTTTGGGTCGTTGTCTTTTGATTTACATTTTAATATAGTTTTTCCTTTTTACGCATGTTTTTCCACGGGTCGGTTCGTGCATCATTCCAGTATGGTTTGTGGAATCGTAATTTTTTCTACCTCTATTTGCCTAGTCATACTTTGGAATTGTTTCGGCCATCTTCCCAATAATCATAACACAAAAGTCCTCTTAGACCTTGTCGATTTGGTCTTGTGTTTCTCAGCACATTTCTATTTTGGAAATGAGATCTAGAGTTGCATTGCGGGTTCTTTCTGTGTTCATAAAATTGGGAGGGAGGAATGCGTCGTAGATTGTAACGCTTTTTTGTCGCTGGTTTGTTTTCATTTACAGGAGGGATACGTGTATGTGAAGGTACCTTTAGTTCAAATGTTATTGTTGCATGATCTGGTGTTTTACTATTCTCCCCCAGAAAGTTTGCTAAATTGTATTCCTCAACAATGTCATTACAACTTAATATTCGGAAGTTTTCGCAAAGTGGGAAAATGTCACGAAGGACGCAAATATAATCAACAACTGAATGCCCACTAATTGAAAGAGACGTGTATCCTGTCGACTGGTCTCCAAATCGTCCGTTTAATACACAACAACGACTGTCGTTTAAAAAGTCTAAATGCTAATTTTGTGTGTTGTCACTAAAGCTACGATCGTTAGTTTTGCCTATTATTGCATTAAAATCGCCACATGATGATATATTTATGTGAGCAGGCGAGCAAATAATGAATTAGCATCACGACCCCATGGGGAGTGTTCTGGCGGTAGATAACAAGAATATAACACAAATGTAAATATAATATAACAATGTTTATGTAACTCTTAATATGTTTTACGGTGCGACCGTTGGGGCGAGCGCAGCATGTGATCAAACAATGAATTATGATAAATCAATAAAAATAAAATTAACAACGTAAATAAATTTGATTGCAAAATAAAATAAAACATACCTATTTTTCAGTAAATTTCCATTATCCATAATTTATAAGATTTCATATGTTATAAGATTTTTTATTTATTTATTTATAAGTAGAACAATAGTTTAATCTCAGATACAATGTTGTTGAATAATAAAGATTTTAATATAAATGTTCATTGCACTGTAGCTCCTCTTTTAAAGTGATTGTAACGTCAGTTCATCCCCTTTTTTGCAGTCGACATTTTTTCTTATTAATTTTAATTTATTTTAAATTTACGCTTAAAAATATTTGCTTATCATAATAAAGGAACATGGAGTTGCCCCCCCCCCCCTTGAGATTAGGAGCATGTAATAAATGGAAGTGAAGATAAAGAAACCATTGAATTGCTAAAAAGCTGAAGGATCAGAATTTTCAGAATTTTCAAAATTATCTTTTTTTCTTTTTGCTTGTAAAGATTTTTTGGGTGAGGCTGTCATCCACCCCACCCCCCTTTTAAAAAAAACCGATGCTACGTGTACGTTCCTGGAAATGACCGTAATTATAGTGAATAAAATAAATGTGAGCATTTATCCAAATGAGTGCAAGTTACAGCTGTTTCCTATATCTGAAGAAATGTCCTCATTCTTTAGCTTTGCAAGATTTTGAGAGCATTTTGGTAATTTCAGCAGATTTACAATAACTTCAGTTAGAGTAATTTCCCCTTATTGTGACGTTAAAGTTCACGTTGGTTAAGTGTCGTCTGACTCTTTATAACTCACCTGAGAAATAAAAGTAAGCGAAGTATACTGTTTTAATTACCTCAAAAGCATGATGTTCTTAAAATTACACATCTTATATGCTTCTCAAAAGTTTTACTTTGATTCTCGCGAGAACGTGAGGACTTGGAAACCATTGGTACTATGAATTGTGGGTCAAAATTTACTGACGCCGAAAAAATCTATCGGATCAATGTGCAAACCTTTGTGACGTCACTCGATTATTTTTGATTGAGAGTGTACTGAGGTGAACTTTAGAGGTAACATTGACTATGTCGTATACATCGTTATTGTTTTTATTGTCTTGCTGATTCTCGTGAGAGTGTGAAGTGATAAAAATTGCCATGATTACAGGGAACTACTGGGACGATTTAAACAATGCATTACTGGTCCGATTTACTGACGCCAAAAAAATCCGTTGAATGAATGTGCAACTGGTCCGAATTTTCTATTCACACACGCCTTGCCGTTAGGGCTTGCTTTGCGCCGGCGCTGCGCAGCTCGCAATAAACCAAATGCAAGAAATGCAAGAGATGTCTCTATTTTTTTAATAACAATTTTGAATATAAAGTTCACGAAGTAAAAAGGGACGAAGATGGAATTTAATTGCATTAGACCTAACTATAGAGGATAATAGGGCTACTATTATGAACATTTATGGTCCAAACACTGATAGTCCTGAGTTTTATGAGTATGTGCGGGAAACATTTTTGGAATTTGACAATGATTTTTATATACTTCTGGGATATTTAAATCTCACACTGAATCTTTTTATTTATACAATGAATTACTTTTCAGTTAATAACCCAAAAGAAGGGAAAAAGTATTAGAAGTCATGGGTGATCTACATCTTCTGGATTATATTAGAATTTTAAACCCTGAGAAAAGCGTATATATATGGCGTAAAAAACACCCTTAAAACAAGGGCGTCTGGACTATATTTTGACATCTGAAATTCTGTCCGCACATAGTTCGTTGTCAATACCTGGCAACCCTGGTCATCTATTTTTGACACCATTACTCAATTATTCAATCATAGTGCTATTTGTCTTAACATATTCTTTATTAGTTATTTTATTTACGTGCTTTCATCTGTTTTATTACTTTTCTTTTTTATACTTATTTTGTTGGGTTTTGTTTTGTTTTGGGGTTTTTTTTCATTGTATTTTTTTGTTTGTGTTTTCAATTTAAACAGCCTCTTTCATTATAGTTGAATGTGAGTGTCTTCCATTATAGCTGAATGTGAGTGAGTGAGCTAGTGCGAATTGAAGGATATTAAAAAAAAACTCTGTTGCATTCTTTAAATATGTTTCTTGGAGAGTGAAATACAAAAAAAATGTTTATGTATAAAAATCGGACACTGATGATATCATTATATAAACATTGCCTATACAGGCCGCACAGCCTAGTCTGAAGTTGAGTTATAATGGCGTTTTAATAACGCCGTAGTCCTTGGTTTACCTAAGAGTAATATGCCGCATTCACCGTGTGGTCAAAGGGTACAATCGCACACTCGATCAAAAATCGTTTTTGCCACTTGTGGATAAGTGATTTCGAAATATTTCAATGTTTTCCTGTTTCCTCCATCAATTGTATCGTTTCTATCGGTGTTTTAACAATCTCGACACAGAATTTTATGATAGCGCTGTCACGCGCTGTTCACCCGGCTTCGCTTTTTCTGGCGTCTTTAAAGACATGTTCTTGTCGTAATATCTTTTAAAAATCCTTTGCTCGTTTAAAAAAGGCTTCATATCACGTATGAAAATGACATCACAATTGAAGATTTCGATGTTTTGACGTGTTTTTAAAAAACTTGTATAGATTCATATCGAAAAACTCTTCTAGGAAGTTTTTACACTGGGGCATGCGTACTTTCCGCGAACCTTAATAATTTTAGGGAAAATATTTAAAACCACTTTAGTTTGATTTCGAATTTTATGACAAGCATTTCGGTATGCAATATATATGTATACATAAACCCATTTAAAATGACAAAAATGCGATTATCCACAAAAATTTGGGACAGACCTTTTATTTAATACATTACACAATATGTACTTATGTGTAGACAAATTGACGAGGGGAAGAGTCACTGATCGATCAGTCTAATTGTAACGAATGAAAACTATAATCTCCCTATAATTTAGTTGCACATGCATCAACATCCTGATAAAAAATAGATGTGTATTCATGCATTCAGTCAAATTAATAGAAACATGACGTTTAACCTTCGGGTGAACAACTTTCTCTCTCTCTCTCTCTCTCTCTCTCTCTCTCTCGCGCGCGCGCGCGCGCGCGCGTTTTAGGTGAATACAAATGATAATCAAAAGAAATTTTTAGAATACTCCCTAGTAAGTGCATTACAACATTTACCTACATAGTCCTTTACAGAATTGGTAGCAATATATTAAATTATGAATGAAATTATTTTGGTATGTTCGTAAAACTCTGCCATCCAAAACTGTCAGTAGAGCTAAAATAAATGAACTCATACAACATGTTTAAATAAAATGCACAATGTTGTTTCGTTGAAATAAAGGAGGTGGGTATTTTTTATATACATTATCTGGTGCAGCTGTCAAATTGAACGTGACGCAACTGGAAAAGCCTCACCAAAAAGAAATTGATAAGTACTTTAAAATTAAAGATAGAGGCATACGGTGTGTAAAATGCCTACATTAGGACGGATAAGATACGGAACAAAAATTATATCTGATTTTTCTTTCAAAATATCGTTCAAAACAATGTATATATTTAACTTCAAGAGGAACAAACTACTAAATGTTAGTATGAATCAAATTCAAAAAGTCAAAGATACTAATAATCATAATAATCATGATAATTGAGCGTAGATTATTTGATATCTACAAACGATGTCTACATCGTCTATACAAGTTAATTTGGCAATGCCCTATCAACAATCAATAGCCAATTGGCTTATTTTAATAGACGCGATGGCTGACGTGTATTTTAAATGAATATAATTCTATTAATTAGAATTAGCAGTTAAAACGATAAGTAAACCAATTATTCAACAAATTAGAGCAGCATATTTTTACGTTCAAGTGCAACGCTAAATTACCCCAAAATTGTTTGCTAACAGCATAGCGCAATAAGTTTGAGCGTTAACTACGATTCTGTAAGTCAAGAGTTTCAAACCGGCTGGGCCTTTCATAATTTTTACTTTTCCAAACATTTTTAAAACATATTTTTTGTTCAAATACTGTAAAATTTTAAAATTTCAAATCGGTGAAAGTATTTTGATCATAATGTCCTTTTATCCACATCAATATCGACATGTGCTTCATGCCACATTTTAGAATCTAGTTGAGGTGAGCTGATTATTGTACAGCCATATACCTGCTCACCAAGCGGATGACAGGACGGTTGTTAAAATGCGTGTTCAATCTTAATATGTAAGCCATGACCACGTATCACAGTGAAAAATTCCCTGTTTATTAATAACTTTATATTGGACTTTACCTTTTAAAATCAACATATGTTTTGTGATGTTTTCTCACAATTTATTTCTATTAAAGTTATTTATTCAATTAGTGATTGACACTTTTCGGACTCTGTGTGTGTGATTTGAAAGGGATAGAGAGTGTTGTGTCTCAACAATTTTTAATCTGTTAAAACAACACTGTGTATTTATTACTTTTTCAGGTCTTGAACATCAAAGACTCATTGAGTTTATTTAGATATTTTATATCGGTGAACCTTTCACTCAGCTTACTTACTGTCATCACCTGTCAATATTTACTCATTGTTCAGATTCTTCTATATAGTTATGTACAATGTATTTTATGGATCAAGTTGATAAAACAGTATTTACGTCGACAACACTGACCTGTATATTTGATTTGTGCATATACAACATTGAAAACAATGTTTTTATAAGAAAAATGAAATTGATTTATATAGAATACTTTGCGGATATATATCAATGTACAAAAAAATAAGATCTGTTGTTGTAAGTTCACGAATTCACGAATAGGCACTTTGCTAGATTTTATAGAATATGATGTCATGGGCATAGAGATGAATAATTTGTTATCCCTCGTTATAGATTATAACTGTGATGTCCCCATGCCTGTTAGGCAGTCACATGATACAACTGTAAATAGTTTTGGAAGAAAACTTTTACAGCTCTGTCGTTCACCTTGCACACAAGTATGTAATGGTCGTACAGTTGGCGAGAAAAAGGGTAGATATAAGTTTTTGAATCATATTGGTGCAAGCGTAAATGATTTTGCGATAGTTATAGAGAATTATTTTCATGTTATTATCTCCATGTTGACGATTTTAATGAATGGTTTGACCATGCTCCTTTATATTTTTATATACGTGTAAATAAATATGTTATACCTAATATTGGGATAAGTAATGCGAGGACGCATTTTGCTAGAACAAGGTGGGATGAATCGGTGTATTATGATATAAGAATTCAAATGTATAATCATTTACCGCATTTAGATGAAGTTTTAGCTAATGTAGAATTAACAAAAAACGGTGTTAACAATTGTATAGATTCATTTACGCAAATACTTAACAATGTACTTTTACCGCATTGTTGCAAGGAATTTGTTGTAAATAATGCAAGTACATATGTACTTATTGTAAACGTTATTAACCTGTAGATAACAAACCTTGGTTTGATGAAAAATGTGTAAACCTTCGAAGAATTTATTTACGGAATTTGAAATTGTTTAATAGTGCACGAACTCATTATCATAGAACTCTTCTAGTGACCGCAAAACGAACTTGCAAAAAATAAGAAAGGAAACTTAAGCGGCATTACCTCCGACACCAAGCAGATCATATGGAATACTTAAAAAAGAAGAATCCTAAAAAAAATTCTACCATTTCTTTCGTCATCGTCAGGAGAACCCTATACATGGCCCAACTATTTTAAATTTCCACGACCACTTTAAAGAACTGTCGTCCTCGGATAGCAACATATACTCCGATCAAGACTTTACACCCACTAAAACGGACAATTCAGCATACCCTGAAATTAACGGTCCAATAACATCAGAGGAGATAAGTCGCGTCATTAAACATTTGAAAAAGTCTCTAGGATTGGACTATCTTATAAACGAATATTTTATTGCGTCTGATAAGTATCTTACTACATACTTAGTGGACTTATTCAATATTGTTTTCTCTTCGGGAATCTTTCCACCAAAATGTTTGGAATGTATTATAACTCCTGTTTATAAAAAAGGAGATTACAGTGATATCACACTTGTAAGCTGTTTATCTTAAATATTTACATCTCTATTGAATGACATATGATGTAATTGGTTCAAGACATATAATGTAATCTCTGACGCTCAATTTGGTTTTAGAGCTTGATATAGTACAACGAATGCAATTTTTATTTTAAATTGGTTAATCAGTCGAAGTATTACGAAAGGGAAAACATTATTTTGCTGTTTTGTAGATTATCAAAAGGCTTTTGACAAAATAAGTAGAAATCTAATATTACTGTTCTGGAGTATGGGGATATGATAGTTTTTCATGTAGGGATGGCGATCAGAATCGTGCAATTAGATATTTTTAGGATTACATAGATTTACTCCTCTTTTGGCTCAAAATGGTGAAGTGAAATGCCTACCAGCTACACAACGACGTTGGAGGAATATTTTCCGGATGTGGAGCCGTCTGATGACGATGGATGAGGACCGACTTACCAAACAGGCATTCCACTGGGGTTACAACAACCGTGGAACGTGGTGCACACAAATTGAGAATGTTTGTGAAAAACTTAATATTAGCTATGTGTTTTTCAACCAGTTATTAGTCAATATGAAAGATATTGAAAACAAACTCAATGAATACACACAGGACGTATGGAGTGAAGGACTCCCTGCTTACCCAAAACTAAGAACATACATTACCTTTTAAACTTTAAACCGTATATTTATTCTAAATTATCAAAACATGAGAGTTCAACTTTTGAATTACAAGTCAGAATATTTGAAAAAAAACTAAATCCAAATATACATGTACAGTTTATAAGTAAATATCGTTTATCCTCTCATCAACTTGAGATTGAGCGTGGCAGGTTTTATAATATGCATAGAAACGAGAGAGTTTGTAAACTTTGTTCACTATCACAGATTGAAGATGAATTTCATTGTATTCTAATCTGTCCATTTTATAATAATATAAGAAAGATGTATGTAAAAAAATATTATTATGAAAATCCTTCTGTCTTTAAATTTGTTCAATTACTGTCAACAAAGAATATCAAAGAGTTGTGTAACTTGAGCAAATACCTTTATAAATGCTCAAAATTAAGATAAAATATCATATTAATTTTGTTTTGTCTTGAGAATATCCTCTCCATTATCCTGTTCACTATTATATTCATCATCTAAATTTTATCATTGTTATTGCAATATATATATATACACTGCTATCCTGCAGACTAATGTAAAATTGTGGTTTTTAAAATTGTCTACACATGTTTGTACAACTTTCTTATGTATATATGTTAAACCTATGAATCGTATGGTTCTTGGTAATAAACAATACAATCAATTACAATTGTCAATCTTTAGTCTGGAATACGGCGGCCAGTCTCGGCCACGTCCGACTCACCCAGGAGTCAGAGTCTGGAGGCCACTACCGGCCATATCCGACTCGTTTGTAACATTTCTGTCTGTTGAATCATTTTAATGTTGCCATCGTTGAGTCTCGTCCAATAAATTCGGAATCCTGCATCAATTCACTTGGTTTATTTCTCTGGAACTGTATTTTAGTGGACCTTCGGCACACTTACCCTTTTTTTTTACCTTACGGCCCACAGCGCGCCTCAACCTTACACCTTGTACACTCTACGACAACATTCCCTCACCCCATTCGTACTGCACACGACGGATGCAGTTCCAGACGAATTCCCTGGTACAGTAAAATCTACGCGATCACATGTACATTGGAAGGAAATCAAATTCATCACAAATCTTCTGCTTTAATTCTACTTAATACCCATGGTATAACATACGCAACCTCGATCATCATTGCGGTAAGTTTCAGAAATCCAACAACGTAAAAAATGGTAAAAGTGGAGGAGATTTTTAAGTTTTCTATTGGCATAGTAAATAGAAGTGACAATCCAATATGCATCGTTTTTGGCCCAGACTCAACTTTATCGAACTTTTTCCAGAGTCTCTTAATAAAACACAAATGCCAAAACCTAAAAAGAATGTTTTCATTAAAAATTGAAAAAGTATGAGTACCAAAACTAATGCTTACAGAGCAAATAAAATCACAGTTTTTGATTAGGCATTTGTATTAATTTGAGTTATATATATTATGCAATTGTTAGCTATTTAGCAATGCAATGCTAGTTCAATACTATGACTCAACAAACTTACACTGATAAGTCTGAAACATCAGTTTCCCTTTACAAGATACTGACTCAGGAGAATTTTTTTAAAGAATAAAAAAGATTCTTGAACGTACCTAAAAATGATGAAACATCTCTCACAATAGCAAAGAAAGGTGAAGTATCAGGATGGATCCACTCAGACCTGGCACACCACTTCTTCGCGAGACCCAGACTCCAAAGAGGATCCAAACCAAGGAAGGTGATTCCTGTGTAAGTCAGGAGTACTCCAGACACCAGTAGCAGACTCCAAATAACGTAGTGAAGGACGGATAAATGACTGGTGTTTTCATGTTTGATTACCTCTGCCAGAAGAATACCTGTCGATCACAGAGAAAGTCTATGGAACAATAGTTGTACTATGTTAGAATGCTGTACATTGGCTATATCAAGATTATCAATGCCTACAGATCAGGGTTACGGTTAGATGAATGGATCAACAGAACTACCATCTGTTATCTAAATCTTAATCATTTTGTTAATTTCAGAATCATGAGGATTTAGATGATAAATATATAATTACCCCTAAAACAAAGTTACATGTGTAGTAAGAATATTGTTCATTTTAATCAATGACCAAATTACAATGTAGATCTACATTAATTCATAGACTGACCTGTAATTGAAGCTGGAGCAAAGTTTTGCACTAAATAGTCTGCTATCAGTACTATTGTAAATGATATCCATACTAGGGCACACTCATGATTTTTAATACCAAGCAAAACAAGAGGCCCATGGGCCACATCGCTCACCTGAACGACAGTTCCTCGTATCATTTTATTTTAGTTAAATTTAAATTTAAAGTTTATTCAGTTAAAAATTTTCCCTTTATATTTCTATGTTAAACTTTGAATCCCTCTTGGGGCCCCAGTATTAGACCAGAGGTCACAATTTTAATAATTTAGAATCTACACTGTCTGAGAATGCTTTCATTGTAATTTCACAAATTGAAGCATTGTAGTTCTTAAGAGGAAGATTTTTAAACATTTTCCCTATGTATTTCTATGTTAAACTTTTAACCCCTCTTGGGGCCCCAGTATTAGTCCGAGGGTCAGGATTTTAACAATTTAAAATCTATATTATTTGAGGATGCTTGCATAGTATTTTCACAAATTGTAGCATTGTAGTTCTTGAGAAGAAGATTTTTTAACATTTTCCCTAGATATTTCTATGTTAAACTTTAAACCCCTCTTGGGGCCCAAGGATTAGTCCGGGGTCATGATTTTAACAATTTAGAATCTACATTATTTGAGGATGCTAGCATAGTAATTTCACAAATTGTAGCATTGTAGTTCTTGAGAAGAAGATTTTAAAACATTTTCCCCATATATTTCTATGTTAAATTTTGAACCCCTCTTCGGGCCCAAGTATTAGTCCGGGGTGACGATTTTAACAATTTGGAATCAATATTATTTGAGAATGCTTGCATAGTATTGTAGCATTGCAGTTCTTGAGAAGAACATTTTTCCCTATATATTTCTATGTTTGAAATTTGAACCCCTCTTCGGGCCCCAGCATTAGTCCGAGGGTCACGATCTTAACAATTTAGAATCTAACTTATATAAGGATGCTTGCATAATAATGTCACAAATTGTAGCATTGTAGTTCTTGAGCCGAAGATTTTTAAACATTTTTCACTCTTTATTTCTATGTTAAACTTTGAGCCCTCCTGGGGCCCAAGTATTAATCAGGGGTCAAGATTTTAACAATTTAGATTCTTCAATATATATACAAGCTTTAGTGTAAATATTGGCCTTTCTTGTGCAGTGGTTCTTGAGAAGAAGATTTTTTAACACACCCACCATATTTTCACTGTTTTTCAATTATCTTCCTTTCAAAAAGGGTTTTACCCTTTATGTTAACAATTAAGAATCTCCATTCCGTAAGGATGCTTTGTACCAAGTTTGGTTAAATTTGGCCAAGTTGTTCTAGAGAAGAAGTTCAGGTGAGCTAAAAAACCATTGAAAAGAATTTTAACTCATTTAAGGCATACTGTAAAATTAATTATCTGTTTTTATGCTGTTCTTTTTTTAAATATTGATATCTAAGACTAGTAACTAGCTCTATGAATCTTTTTTCTCACAAAACTTTCCTCTTAGTTTCTAAGAAGTAGATTAATGCCATGAAATACTATTCATTAGACAAAAATTACATGACATTACCATGTTTATCTTGATTTACCATGTTTATCAAGATTTTAATCTTGCTCAGGTATGTTTTATGTGATGAGTATGTTGTAACATATCCAGTGTGTTTTTCCCCATGTTTGATGAAGGATGTTCCAATATATAGGGTTTTCCAGCACTTGAAATTTCACTATGCTGCAGAATGTGTATAGCACTTTGTAACTTTTAACGTTTTACCAAATGAAGGTTCTCGAGTTCTAGATAAAAAACAAAAAGATTCACATTAGAGACATCTGTTCCTGCAAATCGTTACTAATGGAGTACAATTATCTTACTGTGTTATGTGGACAAAAGCAATTACTTGAGCAGGGCCACACAGCTAAATGGTACATTGATTTAAACTTATCTATCAATGTCATATTTTGTATCTACCATACCATATGTAAAATACCGGTATGTATAGACAACTTATTAAATACATGTAGTTTTGAAATGATCATAACTCTTTCATATTTCTTTTTAGGGGTAAGTATGGAGTTGTGCATGAATGGAGAATTCCTACAATGCAGAGTAAATTTATAATTTTTTTTACAATTCAGCCACTCAGAGAAACAAGCAATCCACAAAACTCGAGTTCCAGTGAAGTGATGAAAAACGAAGGCCAGGGGGAAACACATGAGGAATGCATATCTAGGGTCTCCGACACGTGTCAGAAACTGCATCAGGTCCACATGGTGCTAAAATGATAGAAAGACAAAATTAAATATATTACAACAAATAGTTGGGAGTTTTGAAGTGATTTTTCTTTATTTTATCTGATTTTTATCTGATTTTTAAAAATGGTTCATGGTATTATTAGATATTGATCCTTACCAAATTATGTCAATTTTTAACAGAGTTTTCCATTGTTTATAAACTCCTTTCAAAACTGTGCTTTAAACATTTTCACGTGCAAAACACTGTCACACAATATTGTAATTAAAACGCTATTATATTATCTGAATAAAATCAGCTGTTCTGTTACGCTACAGCATTCAAGAGGGATATCATATCAGAACAGCTGAGTTTAATCTGATTGGCAAGTACATGTACCTGACTTTTTATCAGTGATTATCTGTGTAACGGTGTTTAGAATGTGTGCTGGATCTGGTGAATTATATCCACACGGCAAAGGTGGGCATACTCCATGACTCCAGCCTCTTCCCCGATCATGTTGGACACTGTCATTCGATTCTAAAGAAATTCTAAAGCACTAGAAAATTAACTTAAACAATTACAAGAATGATTTATTGATGTTATTGGTGTATAACTTGTTTATAAGAGACCGAAAATACATATAAAATGTCATCCGCGATCCATGTATCACTGGAAATCAACTCTACCGCTAAAAACGAAAATAAACTTGGTGGTAATCTGTTTTCCGGAATATCTCCTAAGGTGCATTATTATGATACGCCAAACTCACAAAAATGAGCTAAACATAGTTTCACAGTTGATAAATTAGGTTTATCTACTGCTAATTATAGTTTACGAACCGCAAACTATAGTTAACGCTTCGTTAACTACAGTTTTTTGTCCGTAAACTATAGTTTACTACCGTTAAACCTAGTCAGTTATCGGCTGTGAAACTATGATTAGCTCCTTTTTGTCAATGGCACATTGATTTAAAATGGCGTGTCATACATTTGAAATAAACGATATAAAACGACAAACAACATTTGATGTGTTTAAATTTGTAAAATTTTATAAATATTTAAATCGTTCCGACAATAGAATTTATTTTTCTTAATCTTGCGTAAGTCCTGTTTATTCAGCTACTGAACAAATGAATTTAAAATTAGTTTAGTTCGCCAAAATTAAATTGTACATAAATTTTCTCTAAAACAACCTGGGACCCTACCACCCTTTCCGGCATTTGAAAAACACCACCTCATAACAGACAGAGAGAGAGAGAGAGAGAGAGAGAGAGAGAGAGAGAGGGGAATTTAATGATTATTTTTCTAAATATGAATTAGAAAATAATTGGGTAAACTAACTCTATTATATCAGATTGAGTCCCATATATTTCTGTAAATTATTTCCGTGTGATTTAAATTAATCCATGTATAATGATAAAGCAAATCGAAGGCCTAAAATTCCTTCAACAGGAAACTAGCTATAATTCTTATTTCCCCAGCTGTTGGAAATGAACATCATGCAGCATGTGGGGAGAGGCTAAAAACAGGTCCCGAATATTTTTATTGTTTATTATTATTTTAAATCAATATTAATTCAATTCCTAACAGCGAGTGTATCATATAAATTGATCAGGCAATACAATATGTTTGTTACATCTTGTTAAAATTTAAAATATTACGCGATATACATCACATTTATAACTTTACTCATAAACTAACCCAATCTGATTGGGAAATGATTAGATCTGCGTTTGATATGGTGCCGCGCGCTTACTTTTAGTTAAGCCTGTCAGCATTAGGCCCACGTACATGTACACACCTCTATAATATCTTGACAAGACTCAATTTTTTTTAATGAATCAATGGGCTTCAATAGTAACAATCTGAGGTAACTAATTGGCATTTACATCATTGATAAGAAAACTCTGGAGTCAAATGGAATCTTATATGTAATAAACTATTCAAATTAATATAACTAGTGTTTTGGCATATCTACTATCAAACGGCTCTTGGTTTGCTCTATTTCCTGATTGAGTTGGGGACCAATGAAAACTCCTCGCTAGTAAATTGAAGTCGGACACAGAATAAAACTACAATAACATAAAAAACTAATATCAAAAGCTGCAACAGTTTATCTTTGCAACGTTTTATATTGTTTAACAAGAAACTGGTGCTGTCAAAATTAATGCAAAACGAATTAAAATTCAATAGTTAAACATTGGCTGTGAGGTTAAGTATTCGTTTCGGTTAGAACAGAATTTATTTCTGGAAATATTCTTATTATCTTTATTTTATATATTCATTCATGGATATCTATTCGGAACAATTAAAAAAAATAAAAGAACGTAATACTCAATACCACAGTGTATAATGACAAAGAAAACTGTACACAATAAATAAACAATTGCGTTTATTGGCCCCTATTACACGTATCAGCCAGGGGGCCAGCTCATCTGTCTCCCTCCCAGGACGTGGATATGGAGGTGGTGCACAGACTGGGCACCGTCAGGTCCGTTGTTTATCACTAAAAAACAACAGAGAAATATAGATGACATCATGAAATATGGAGAGAGAGAGAGAGAGAGAGAGAGAGAGAGAGAGAGAGAGAGAGAGAGAGACAGACAGACAGACAAACAGACAGACAGTCAGACAGACAAATGAGAGGGGGTTGTGATACATGCATTTATAGAAGAACGGGAGAGAAACAGAGAGAAAAAAAAGACAACAAACCACAGAGACTGGTAAAGTATATACATGTAGTCACACCATTAAAAATGTATCCACTTTGTTTTCCAACATGGGTAATTTTCTTAAATATTTTTATATCTAACTTCGATATTGATACCCAGAGATTACATGTACTACATATACGTGTACTTGCATCTTCCTTTTATGCTTTAAATTCTACTTAAAACCATATGAAGGAGAAAAGAAGGTAAAGTTACATAAAATAGTGATAGGTACATGTATAATCTTATTATTTTCCATTATAAATGCTTAATTTTACCTAGTCTGTATCCATTGGAGAGGGTTTTTTTCTGCTACTAGTTTAGCTGTCAGTAGAATGTGTCCCAATAGCTGTGGAAGAAAAAAATCATAAATATGAAATGAATCAATCATTAACTTAGTTTGCTAAATACTGCTACATTCAAAATCCCTTCTACTAATTAAGCAAATTGTCAATTATATAAATAAAAAATGAATAAATCAATCAATAAGACTGTAAAAAAGTAACATGTATCAATAATTCATTAAACATTAAGAATCTCAATTTAGCATCATGATTTTTCAATATTTAATTAATACATTTGTACATGTACTGCTAAGTGTTTTTATCTAATTAGTATGTTTTATGCCAAGGTAAAAATCCATAACATGCATTGAATATAGTGTATAACTACTGACAAAACATTTAGCAATTAGGAACTTGGTTAACCTGCTATGCAGGCATATTTACTTTGTAGTCAACAAACCCTACAAAAGACTGCACTTACAGACATATAAAAATTGAGACAAAATAAATTTTTAAAATAGGCATCTTTCGTTTAATTGTAGGAATTGCCAATGTCTTAATTGCAAATTTAAGTAATTACATTAATATAAAGTTCATATTTACAAAGTACGAAGAAGTCGTTCTTATAGGTAGGGGTTATTACATTTTCTTGAACCTTCATAGGATAATGAGGACGCCCAAATTTTACAGACTTTATACATAGTCAGCGCAGGCTTGTCCATTGTTTTCCATTAAATGGTAATTGTATATTTATATATATAAGCTATATGTTAAAACGAGATCAATAGACAAACATGCGCTCATGGTTAAACAGAAAAAAAACTGTTTCTTCTTGCGTTCTCGTTCTCTGTTGTTATCACAACTTTTATGATCTCCCCTTTAGACAGTTTGTTTTTCTTTATTGTATTAAGAATAAATGACAATATCACTTAATTTTCCAAATTCATGAACGGGTCGAGAATTCTCTGGAATTCGTATTTTCGCTAATTTTACCTTGAAAATTAATCAGTTTAAATTTTCGTGGGAGGGGGGGGGGCACAGAATTCCCTTAGCCCTCTACCCAACATCTAGATCCGCGCATGACATCTTTTTTTAGATATAAAGTAACAAGGTCTAAATTAATATTAAATTTGTTCAATGTAAGAATTTCCAACTATATGCTCTTGGTTATGAACATACATGTTTTTAAGAGTCTTTATTAAAGAATGGATTTGAATCCAAAAAATTAATTATATCGGGTATAAATCATTGCAAGTACAATAGATGTGATAATTTTGGTCTGTACTCTGTTTCACATGATTTGACATAGCGCGCGCCACCTGTCGTCAGAGTATGCATAGGTACAAATATTAAACTTGCATCGAAGGGATTACGAATCAACCATTTCCTGAAACTCGATTATTCGTACAAACGAATTTATACAAATGATTACTCATGTATACAATTTTCGAAGACTCAATAACAGAGTTAACAATTACCAATTCTCTGTTTACATTTATGGAATAACACAATTATAGAAACAAATATACAATTATATACTCTTAGATGGCATGTGGTGATAACGAACAGTGTTCCAAATCAAATGTCTGAAGGAAAAAAAACAAAACATGAGCATAGCAAACACGAACCTCTAAAAAAAATTGAGGTAGGACTAGGTGCCATGGAGGAGTGAGTATCCTTTGCTGACCGGTCACACCCGCCGTGTGCTCTAAAATAGATTATTGAAACCTTTGACTTTTCTATAAAAAATGAGACTCATCTCATTCTGCACATTGTTTCCGCATGATATAACCCGTGTTAAACTTGTAATTCTGGATATAGTTAATTAAATGCGTATACCATCAACATGAAAATAGATATCAATTCCCCATTCTGCCCATCATTTGGAGCTGTCGCTATAATGAAATTAGTTACTGATTTAAAATTGTAGAACGATTGCTATTACACAAATTATTTAAATTCTAGAAACAACAAATTACATGTACCATTTTAAGCAGTTAATGGAAGTTGGTTTAATATGTTATATTGTGAAACGCTGTGCACGTGTTCGAAAAGAATACTCATTATGTAAAACATTTCATGTAAAACGCAGCATTTAGGAGGAGTAGAAAAAATTTCCGACATCGCATTACCGATATATGTTGATCATTTTAACTAATTCTAGTCATAAAAACAAATGTCAACCTATTATATAATAAAACCAAGCTTCTAATAATACATTGTTGAAACTCTTACAGTAAGTGTTATGCAATATATTTTTTTAATTAGCTCCTAAACGATCAAACCGTTTTGCACATTTCTAGAACCGCGCTAGTAGTTAAACAAAATAATCATTTGAGTCAATAGGAATACATGTTCTTGTCATCTGCAATGCACGCATGCACATGCATATATCTACACATGACACTAATACTTAAAACACAAAGTATGTAGGGATCTGAAAAAATAACATGTTTTCAAACAGCTGAGAACGTTTAAACGTATCACAGACAGCTCACGCACCTGAAGTTTTATCAACTGTTCAATAAAGATGATAAAGGTATTTAGTACTACTCTGCAATTTCAGCAAGATCGATAAATGTACAATGCATACAGCGTAACAAACGTAATTTAATGACGACATTTTAAAATATGACGTTTATATTATAAAAATAATAAACTAATAAATAATAAAATACACAAATTTTAACATCTTTGCTAGTCAACGGAATCGGTTTACTTAACTCCTTAATCGAGTAAGGGACCTATGAAAAAAAATATGCTAGTGAATCGAAGTTGTACATAGAATAAAAACACATTTAACATACAAAATTCACTTTCTAAGCTGTCACAACTACATGATATGCTAGTGAATCGAAGTTGTACATAGAATAAAAACACATTTAACATACAAAATTCACTTTCTAAGCTGTCACAACTACATGAAGGTTATCATTCTAGCCTTTTGTAAATTGACTGATTGTGGCAATGGCAGATTGATCATTTATGTTTGCGAAGAAAATGAATTTTTCATAAATAACACTCGTTTTGTTCATAAAACAACCAGAGTTTAATTTAACAAGGACATCACTAGATTAAAAGCTGCATTGAATAAGATTTAATGTAATAATGTAATAATTATGTGTACCTTGTTCCTTATAAAGAAGGCTTACATAGGCATTGCCTGCTGTCTAATCAATTTATTTAATATATTTTTATAATAAAATATGTTCAAATCAAATCAAATCACCAGATGTACACATCAAAGGCCAGATTAATCACAATATGATCAACACATAATGGATGCAGGTAGCTACAACAATCACATATTGCAAAGATTAGCCTTTAACTTTGGAAATATCACAATTGGGACTATTAATATACAGCAACCGATTCCATGTTTACAGGTTCAAGGTCCAGGGTTTTAACATATTGCTAAGGAACCGATACTGCACATCCTATCATGACCACAGACATCAATATCACCACCAGGCTGTGATTGGTGCTGCTGCATAAACCATTAGCTAAACGATGCTGCAAAGATTTTCTAACGACAAATGGCCCATGATTGAAAAGAGGAAACAGATAAAGAAAATAAACAATTCATAGAAGCTTAGGCAGCAAGATTAATGGGCCATGGTCACAATTTGTTTTCTTTTTTAATGTTTAAAATGTTTCATTTGAGTTATTTTTAAATAGACAACACAATTATGTATACCGATGTCAAGTTACTTTGCCGCTATCCATAAAGTTTACAACTTAACCTTTATCCTAGCCTGTATCCAGCATTCTGCATCATGCACTATACATTTAAAATGCTATCCATTCTATCCTATTCATCCTGTAATAGAAATCCCATTTTAAAAGTTACAAATTACTAAACGTTTTGCAAAATTTATTTAAACATCCTTTTAAAGATTTTTTGTGCAATGTGATGTAAAACATATATTTATAACGTCGTTATACAAATTATTCCTGAAATTTAAAAACATGTACAACATAAAAATTACGGTTTGTGAAAACAATTGATTTCGATTGGTTGAAAGATGCAGGATAGACTTGATATGATAGACATTTTTTATTTATTCTGACTTTAATTTCTTATTGTGCATCCAACATTTTATCATATCCAGTGTTAACTAAGTGGATAGAGGCATTGTAAAATAAAGACGAAAAACAAACAACTATTTGTATTGTAAACTAGGTATGTGCCATGTTTCTCTTACCGTTTGTTAAAGATACAAATAAAAGTTTTGTTTTAAGCAGTTGTCTCCTTGCTAGTTCGTTGTGAATACAAATAAACAGTATATCTAGTGTTTGTCACATTCATAATAGAGGAAGATGAGGGTGTGAAGAGTTCAGCAAGAAGAGACAAATTACCCAGATCAACTTGCTAATGAAGCATTGTGTAATTTGCATTTTTAACTACATGTAAGTATTTCTTAAGAATATTATAATGAATAGCGTCACATGAGGAAAAAATATTTGTAAACATATAATCGTTAATTTTAAAATCTACCCACCTTCTTCGCATACATTGTATTTGGATAATGGTTACTCTTACTTTTTTGACTGTCTGTTTTTTGTTCTTTATTATTGAGAATAAGTGACAATATTCACTAATTTCCCACATTGATGCACGGGTCAACAATTTCTTTCCTATTTTCGGTAACTTTAATTTGCGAAATTTCCCGAAACTCGATAATTCTTACAAAAACATTACACAAATGAATATATATGTATACAATGTTCGAAGACTCAATAACAATTCTATTGAATTTGATTGCATGTTGAACTTTATTACTTTTGTGTTTCTGCTAGTTGTATATCTTCCATACATGTTTCATATCTTTCGTACCTTTGAAACAGCTTTGTTTCAACGTCAGACAGCAACCTTTAATGAACGTTGAAATATTGTTGCATACCAAAGTTGAGACAACGTTTAAAATGACTGTTAGTTAAGTCAAAACTTAACGTAGATTTCATATACAAAAAGTGTTGATATCAAGTGGAAAAATGAGACGTGGAAATTTAGTAAAAATTAATTAAGATGAATATTAGTTGCAGAAAATTGTTAATTAAAAATATATTTTTACAAGTTTCTGCTTTTATGTGTTTTAATGTGTTTTTACACTTCATTTTAGAATATTTATATTTGCAAATATCCTTCCTCATATGAATCTATAGAACAGCGAAAACGTTCAATTCTGTATGAACTTTTTAATGACGTAACAATGTTTATAGCACGCGCTTATCGCTTGACTGTTGCATTATTGTAAACATTAAAAACACGGTTATTTTAATAATTCTGAACGGCTTGCCTTTTTCAAACGAAAATATAAGTAAAAACAGAAATGTTAAAAAGTACAACGGGATATGAACTTGTTTGGTACGTGATCAAATCTTCTGAGAAACCCTTCAGCACAATATCCAATCCAAATTTGATTTAAAGCCGGCTTCCATATAATACCTAGTACTACTATTATATTTCCATCGCTAAACAACGTGTGTATAATAAATTCTTCGTTAAATGCTTCATCTAGTTTTTTTTTCTTTCAAAGTAGAAAAGCCTTGCGCGTTCTGCTTAATGGTAGCCATGCATTATTTCCTTGATAGGAAAAAAATGGTGTAAACATGTACATGAACACAAAATTGTAGAATAGGGTAGATGACTTTAAAAATCTTTTTTTCAAGAACCACTGCACCAGAAATGCCAGATGTCCATCAATAAATGCCAGCAACGTAATCAGTTGGATTATGCACAATGTTTTACAAATTACTCACAACATACATGTACTTCAAAGTTAAATATCATATAATCACCAACTTGAAGATAAAAAAAAAAACAAGAGGCCCATGGGCCACATCGCTCACCTAAACAACAGTTCTTGTAATATTCTATTTTGTTGCCTATGCTATTTCTATTTTAAACTTTGAACCCCTTTCTGAGGCTCCAGTGTTAGTCCGGGGTTTATGGTTGGCTTTAACAATTAAGAATCTACACTATTTGAGGATCCTTGCATAGTAATCTCACAAACTGTAGCATTGTAGTTCTCGATAAGAAGATTTTTAAACATTTCCCCTATATATTTCTATGTTAAACTTTGAACCCCTCTTGGGCCCAGTATTAGTCCGGTGGTCACAGCTTTATTAATCTATAATCTATATTATTTAAGAAAGATTGCATAGTTATCTCACCAATTGAAGCATTGTAGTTCTTGAGAAGATTTTCCCTCTAAATTGCTATGTTAAACTCCGAACCCATTATGGGGCTCCAGTACTGGTTCGGGGGTCACGGCTTAAATAATTCAGAATCTACACTATTTGAGGATGCCTACGTAGTAATCAGACCAATTGTAGCATTGTAGTTTTCGAGCAGAATATTTTTAAATATTTTCACTATATACTTCTGTGTTAAACTTTGAACCCCTCTTGGGGCCCCAGTACTAGTCGGGGGGTCACGACTTTAAAAAAAATGATTCTACATTATCCAAGGATGCATGCATAGTAATCTCATTAATTGTAGCATTGTAGTTCTCGAGCAGAATATTTTTAAATATTTTTCCTATATACTTCTGTGTTAAACTTTGAACCCCTCTTGGGGTGCTAGAACTAGTCTGGGGGTCAAAGCTTCAACAATTTAGAATCTTCATAATTTGTTAAATAAACTGTTGCATGTTAGTTCTTTATAAGATGATTTTTAAAAATGTGTCCTATATATTTCTATGTTAATTTTTTAACCCAGCATTGGGCCCCAGTTTTGGTCATGGGGCCACGATTTTGACAATTTAGAATCATCACTATATATATATATATATATATATATATATATATATATATATATATATATATATACAAGCTTATGTGTAAATAGTGGCATCTCTGGTGCACAGGTTCTTGAGAAAAAGATTTTTAAACATTTTTTTTAATGTATTTTTTTTTTGTTATAATTTGAATCCTGCCTGGGGCCCCAGTTTTGGTCCCGGGGTCACAATTTTTACAATTTAGAATATTCTTTATAAATGAAAGCTTTTGTGTAAATAGTGACATTTCTGGTGCAGTGGTTCTTGAGAAGAAGATTTTTGTAATATTTTCCTATATATTTCTATGTACAATTTTGAACCCCGCCTGGGGCCTCAGTTTTAGTCCGGGGGTCACGATTTTTACAATTTAGAATCTTCACTATATATAAACAAGCTTTTGTGTAAATATTGGCATTTCTGATGCATTGGTTCTGGAGAAAAAGATTTTTAATGTCATCCACCCTATTCTCACTGTTTCGCAATTATCTCCCTTTTAAAAAGGGTTAAGCCCTTTATTTTAACAATAGAGAATCGCCTTCCCATTAGGATGCTTTGTACTAAGTTTAGTTAAAATTTGGCCCAGTGGTTTTAGAGAAGAAGTCGAAAATGTGACAAGTTTGCAGACGGACACAAGAGCAGACAGACGGACAGACGGACCACGGACAACGGGTAATCAGAAAAGCTCACTTGAATCTTCGGTTCAGGTGAGCTATAAACCGGCATTTTGCTGAATACTAAATCTGTGCAGTGAATGCACGAGGTGTATCTAGGAACTGACTTTCTTTATTAACCATTAACGGCTCGGGAAATTTTATAACTCCTATCATTTTTTCAGTAACAGGCCATCATCCTTTATTACTGACATGGTACTTGCTGTGTACGAGCAACTCAATATCGGGTTTCATGTTTAATTTAGTAAATTTCTTAACAAAAAAACCAAACACTTTAAATTTAAAAATGTATTGGAAATGATGCAGGGTGTCCCATAATATCTGATACCATTTGAAATTTATATAAATTAAATAATGTTAAGCCAAAACTTTTAAATTGTGACTCAAAAGAATTATTTTTTCCCACAAAAAAGTTTAGGAGAAGAACGTGGTTTTCATTTAATTATGATGTTACAAAATTGCATCATATTTCTTTCGTTGAATTAAATTTTATTCAAGATGATTCGGACAAGAGAGCATGCATCATCCGTTTTAAAACTATATTTTCAAACACAGACTCCAGATATAGATGTGCGAATTATGAAAAAAGAATACCCTGAGGGAAAACTACTCAACAAGCAACAGATTCTTTAAATAATGTGAGAGGATGTAAGAAAATGTTAAATCCGTAAAGTGGTTGTTGTGAAGAATTTTACTAATCCAATTGACGTTGTCATTGATAAAAAAAAAGGACGTCATTTGGACGCACTCTCTTTTTTGTTGTGTTTTTATAAACGATGCTCAAATTGTTTAAAACGTATGAATGTTTGTAAAATTTGTTGAATGAAAGCTTACATCGTATACATTTATGAAAATGATTGACTTTTTGTTAAATAAACTTAATCAATAGTTATTTAAAGAGTAAATGGTATCAGATATTCTGGAACACCCTGTATTTTAATTTTCCTGTTCCAAAGTCCTTTGATTTGAGATTAAACCAAATTAAATATTTTCAATGTGAATTGAAATAAAAGAAACCGAATGTTCGATCGATACTTTACATCAATTGTTCTAGATACATGAACACCTTATGCAATGCTTCTAAACAAGGCATTTTTAACTTTTTGAAAACAAACTAAATTAAATGAAGTATAGTCTGTCCCAAGTTATTGCTTCCACCACTTTTTGACGATTTTTAATAAAAATACACATACCTGTGAAAGAAATGCTCTTGAAATCGATAAAAGGGAAAATATCCACGATATCTTCATTGACAAATTATCATTTTTCACTCATAAAAGTTCACAGGAACGAAAACAAATTTCTTACGGAGATTGATAATGGGAAATGTTTACATCTTTTCTCCATTCGGAAGTTCTCGGGACACCTCGCACAATTTTTCAACGTTATCATCCGGGCTTAATAATGGCTGATGCAATGCTAAATCTCCGTAGACTTTCTATTTTGGGATGTGTATTGAAACCTGAAGCGGTAGAGGGGGCGTTTCAAAACAGATAATCTGGACATTTTTCATATTAGTGGATGAACATAGTTTGAGCACAAAGGTATTTATGATTATCGAAATATCAAGCAAAAAGTGGTGGAAGCAAAAACTCGGGACAGAGTATAGTTTTTGGAGGACATTGTTATTCGTCTTTCAACAAAGTATCATCAGAAATTTTTGTAAATATAAAAAGGCTGAGTTAGCCTCAAAACCTTTTGAATTGTCAGATGATGCAAGTTGATTTCATCCGCATTTTCTCGACTCTCGCGCTGAATGGTCATGCAGCCTTTAGACGCAGTGTTTGTGTTTGATGATGTTTTTAACATTTCCTTCTGTATCTCACAGCTGTGTGAATAAGGTAAACTATGGTTTGTCGAATTCATTTTATTTCAAACGCATTAACCACCATTTGTATAGTAAAACTGAATCTTACACATGTATATCCTAGGCTTTGATTGGTTCCTAATCTGGTAAATAGTATTTCCTTATTGAGTTATTGTATACAACATGACCAATCAAAATGCTTGTTATTTATTTTTTGGGTAATTGTATACAACATGACCAATTGAAATGCTTGTTCAGTGAAAGCGTTACCAGATCAAGTGAGGAAGGCGGGACACGATTATTCGTACATGTATAAAGAGTGTGAGCGTTTGATACTTAAGTGCAATTTTAATGAAACGTCGTAGGAAAGAGGATTTTGAAACAGAATACATTATTAAACAGAGGAATGGGTATGTTATGTTTCTTTAACTAATATTTAGTTATTACATTTTTTTTAAACAACAAATGTAAATCGAAATTCTTCCTCATTGCATGATGACCAAACGCTATTCAAACACAGATTAAACGGTAAGAACATGTATGGTAAAAGCATCTATTAATTTTACCTTTTAAGATATAAACGTTCTAACGGTCACGTTGTTTTCAGGGGAAAAAAACCGCTTACAGCGAAATTAATATTTGAAATCAATACATATCTTCCAATTTGCTGATGTGTTTTTGTTTAATTTGAGAAAATAAGCAATAAAAACAACAACAACAATTACCAAACTAAAATCATTTTTTTTTTCGCAATAAGATACTTTCCTTTAACAAATTTTTGCTTTGCATAATATTTATGATTGATACATGTAATATAAAGCCTTCTGTACTTTCTTCCATTTTGTGCGTACAAAATACAGTGCATCTATTTTCAAAACCGTTGCAATATGACTGCCTCGTTCGATCCTAACTTTGTTGACCGGTTTTTTTTTACCTATGTATCAGTGAAGTAACGTGCGAGCACCCATTATTGCCGGGTACCCATTATTGCCGATTGTATAAAAAAAATAAGATTTTCGCTCTATATTCGTTGTTTTTGAGCTACAAACCAAAAATAAATAACGCAATTTTTAAAACACTTAGAGTTGGGAACGAAAAAAATTTAATTCAAACATCTCGGAACTCACACTTATGAAAACATATCCCGTGCGATGACACATGCCACTGAATGTTTGACTTGTAATCCACTTTGATGATAGGGCATTTTTTGTTTATAAGGTCCAAATTCAAATCTATACTTATAAATTAAGGCATTTTGCCAATAAACTTCGAAATGCCTGCACCCGAGTAACTGCTCACACCTTTGGCATTTCAACATGTGTGAGTTGATGTCCGTAAGCTATATTTGAATTTTACCTGATAAGTAATTATTGTAAGATAAATTAAAAACCTACTTTCATTTTCGATAAACCATCCCGAAATAGCAAATATGTGAGTAAGGTGGTGGACACGCTTTGGCGGATCCAAGTCAGTGGGAGTTTGCATCAAAAAATATACTTACAATGAAATAATATTGAATGATTATGTAAAAGGTAAATATATATCCTGGGAACCTATTTCGGGTATACATAAGAATTGAGATTTGACAAATGTTGAATAAATAAAATGAGCCAATTCGTTTCCTGAATGTGCGATTTTTGTTTTGATGAATAGAACTTTCCAGAACGGGGTAACCAAGAACGCGGTTTGGCTAATTAACGTCATGTTGAAGAATGTAGGATGAGTCACCATGCTTTGTGGACAGATCGGACATCTGGTTAATACAAAAAAGTTAATAAATAAAATGGGCCAATGGACGCGATTTTATTTTTGATGGAAAGAACGTTACAGAACGGGATGCCAAAAAATGGGGTTGACTAATTAAGTGCGTACACGTTTTTAAATAACATATACATTTTTTATACCACGACAGATTGGTAGTAAACCTTATAAATTAATTTGTTGACAGTGTCTAAATTTCTTATTTTGGGCAATAATAAGTGAAATTTGACATAAAGAACAAAGTTCTAAAAAGAGATACCACGCACTATACACCCACACTCTGGTTTGAAATAAGATAATAGTCTATTTTTTCAGTCAGCTGCAACAAAAAGAATTAAGGCCATGTACATGTTCATGTGTATATACTCCATTTCAGCTTAGATTTTCATCCCTGTCCTCTCCTCTAAATTTTCAGCCACGCAGTTGCTTTTTTTATTTCAATTTTATAGAATATTTCAAGAAAAGCAATTAAGAAAAATTTCGGACACAATACATAGAAAAATGAACAAAAGAACCCTGGTTCAACATATTAAGCATTGTATTATAATATAGTATGTGAATATAATATAATATGTGAATTATTGTTAATCCCCGCGCTTGCGCGGGATATCATCTAGTAATATTTACTTCCGTGTTATGATATTTGAAAAAAATATCCAAGGTACCACTTCTACGACACAATATTTAACAAAGAACACCGAGTGTCTGCTTTCTTGTATGACGCCATTTTGTCTGCAACCCGAGGCGGATCAAAGATTTATCTCCGCGCACCTGCGATAAAACTTATCTGTCACACATTATTTCTTTTACTTGACACACTTAAACTAATTTTTTAAAAGAAGTGTTTAACACAAACAATGCATTTCTTTATTTTTTATTCATTTGTCTCGAGACGTGTTCCTCTGTTTGTTTGCTTGCGGCCGCAGGGACATCGAAAACAATATTGCTTATAAAATAAGTGCGTTTATGATATATATTCTTTAAAGCTATAATCTTACATTTTATCTTACGTTGCTAGATTCTTTTAAAATTTTGGCCTTTTTACCGATTAATTACTGAAAATGACAAAAGTATAGAAGCGGCAATAATGTGTACTCGACTTCCTGCTAATTAAAGGTAATGAACAGGGTTTATATAAAAAAAATTGCTCAAGTTAAATAAATAAACAGATCAGAGAGTTGGATTGAAATTTTTACATGACAGCTTACATGAAGAAGGTAATAGAGAAAACTTGCGTTTATTTCGGCAATAATGGGTACTCGCACGTTAATTATCAAAAGTTATAGCTTTTAATAATATTAATTCTTTCCCTTTTTTAAATATGATCTTATAAAATACGGTGCATATACCCTTGAGTCATTGGATTTTGGGGTACATGTATAAACTGGATTGTCGTTATATTACTTCAAAAGCCGAAGAAAAGAAACATATGCTTTATGTCACACATACATGTAACTTTATCGTTATTTTTATACTTTGTACTTTATTTTATAATTTGTGCTGGCCAGTGAAATAAGGAAACTGTAGGATACTCTTGTAAATGCGTCTTTATTTTGGAGGGTATCAGACAATACACGATTGATGACCAATGAATATATGGTATATAACAATATGTTGATAGATGTCAGACGATAGATGATACTCATAGACGTATGACGTTAGACGATTTACTACAAAAAATAGATAAAAATCTTGTAAATAAACTGATTAAAAAACACACCCTAGTTCATCCTAGCAAATATATGTTAACAATGATGAAACGTATGATTATCAGATAAATCAGTATAATCTAATTCAATTAATCATAATAATAAGATATGCATCTAATTATATAAATCTGAAATACCCTAGCAAGTTTGGCAATCAACAAATATAAACAAAGAGGCATAATTCTAGACAACTACTATGATATTATATATGTTGCAAATGGAGTTACCTCCCGTAATGTATCAATTATAAACCTAACACAATCCAGTGAAATTGCCAGCGAAGTTGCACACATGCCTCATAATTCCACATAACTACCTCCATATAACTTTATCAATGTGTCATTAATAATGACCTTGAAATATCCATGCATATATGCATCAATAGTAACTTTATACCTACACTAAAGTATGAAAATTATCAAATGTACTATAATATAATTCTAATGCACAATGTACATACATGTATGCATTGGAAAACATTCTAACAATATACACTTTATAACACTCATCAATTAAGTAGTTTCCTCCAGAGAAAATTCAGTACAAAGTGATCTCAAGCCCACCTTACAATATAATTTCACGGGCTCTACACACAAAAAAAAACTGAGCTCAAAAACTGATGACATATTAGCATAGATATGACTAATTGCAGTATTGGCGGTAACAACCAGCAAAGATATGACTAATGACAGTATTGGCGGTAACAACCCAGCCCCCTAATTGTGGAATAAATATGACACAATTACATCAAAAATATTCTACATCATTAAGTTACAAACAACCAAGTTTCATCAAATTTGTATCTTGACTAGCAATTGCTCCTAGAAAAATGTCAACAATGAACAAACATTCAATGATCACAAATAGTTATACAGAAATTTACATGAGTTCGCAATAATCAATAATTCTAACAATCTCCTTCTAGAATCCGGCAAAGTTTATCAACAGGGCGGATCAGAATATTCGTCGCAATTTTAACTTTAACTTGTCGCACAAGTCCGTTGGAGTCCGGTATAGTTTCACAAATAATGCCCATAGGCCACGAATTTCTCGGAGAATTACAATCAACTATTAACACAACATCACCAATTTGCAAGTTCCGTTTTATTTCATGCCACTTCTGTCTTTCTTGTAAAAGCGGTAGGTATTCTCGTACCCATCTATGCCAAAACAGGTTTGCCATATATTGAACTTGTCTCCACCGTCTCCTGTGATAGATGTCGTCCTTGTCAAAAACTCCTGGAGGCAGATTCGGCTTTCGCTTCATTAAGAGCAAATGGTTTGGTGTAAGTGGTTCCAAATCAGAATGGTGATCTGTATTCTTTGTGATTGGTCGATCGTTGATCATATATTCAATTTCACACATTAGGGTATTAAGTCCTTCGTCGTCCAAGGTCTGTTCCTTTAGAACACTGTTCATGGCCTTACGAATAATTCGAATGATTCTTTCCCACACTCCACCATGATGTGATCCAGCTGGCGGGTTAAACTGCCAATCTGCATTCCTCTGTAACATTGCCTTTTGAATCTGGTGTTGATTCCATTCATGTATAGATCGGGCAAGTTCACGTTCAGCACCAACAAAATTAGTTCCATTATCAGAACGTATCTTCTTAACTTGTCCCCTTCTGGCAATAAAGCGACGCAAGGCATTTATGTAAGAATCAGTGTCCAATGAAGCTGCTACTTCCAAATTCGACTCGACTTGCCAAGCAGGTGAATATTACGCCATAACGTTTCACACGACTTCTTTTTTGTTTTACTTCAAACGGTCCAAAGTAATCGACTCCTACTCTGCTAAATGGTGGTTCATCTGGAACAATACGATCCTTTGGTAAATTTGCCATCTTCTGCTCTTCAACTTTCGACTTTAATCGTCTACATGTAACACATCTTGATATCAACTTCCTGATGGCTGACGGAGCATGAATAATCCAATACTTTTCTCTTAGCCTTGCCAACATATGGTTTCTACTACTATGCATCAGTTCTTGGTGAATTTGTCTAAGAATGATAGTTGACACATGATGATCTTTGGGTAGAATAACTGGATGCTTCATCTCTGCTGGAATACTTGACTGGTGTAGTCGACCGCCGACACGTACAATTCCATCATCCAAAAATGGATCCAAATTTCTGATCCGACTTCTACGATTCACCTGAGAGTTTTTTGAAGCAAGAGCACTGATTTCTGTGTCAAATTCTTGTTGTTGAACAAATTTCAGTATATAATATTCTGCCTCTTTAAGGTCTTGGTGCGATAGAACACTCTTGTCATATGATTCTTGTGATATTGGAATAAAATTGATTCTTTTCATGTTCACACGCCTTAACAGCTCTTTTCGCACTTTCAAAATACATGCCACTGTTCGCTTCAATGAGTACCACGAAGAGTATATTTAATCAACTTGTTAACACACTCTGTAGAATCTTCTGAATCTTGTTGTCCTACAATGACTGTTCTGACGGTAACTCTTTTTACCTCTAGGTCATTGTCCAATATTAGTAATTCTGTATCAGCGATCTCCATTGGATGTTTGGGCCACTGATCCTTTGGTTCCAATAAAAATCTTGGGGCCTTGATCCAGTTTTCTTGTATGATAAGGCTGTTGGCTGATATACCTCTTTATGCGTAATCAGCTGGGTTAATTTTCGTGTTGATGTATCTCCAATTGCTTGGCTGTGATCCTTCATGTATCACTGCTAGTCTATTAGCTACAAATGTATGAAATCTTGCTGTTCTGTTCTGAATATAACGTAATACTGCCATACTGTCGGTCCAGAATACAACACGATCAATGGGCATGTCTAGCTCGGTCAGTAACATCTTGTTGGTTCTGACGGCTACTGTAGCTGCTGTCAACTCCAGTCTTGGAATGGTTGTCTGTTTGAGTGGTGCAACACGAGATTTTCCCATGATGAAAGAACAATGACGTTCCTGCATTCTCCAGTAGTAAGTAGGAAACTGTGCCATATCCCGTTTTGCTTGCGTCTGCGAAGTGGTGTAACTGTGCAAAGACTGGATCGAATCCAAAGGGCTTGATACACCTGTTCACTTTAAAGTCTTCAAGTTTCTTGAAGTCCTGGTACCAATGATTCCACTGAATTACGAGGTCATCTGGAAACCTATCGTCCCATCCTAGTTGCATCTTGCATAGTTCTTGAAGGATACATTTGGCATTGAGTACAAATGGAGCCAAAAATCCTAATGGGTCGTTTACACTACTGACCATTGACAGAATCCCTCGTCTGGTAAGCGGTTGTTTGTTCAATTCCAGCTTGAAGTTGAAGAAATCAGACTCGACACACCACTGGACTCCAAGGGCTCTTTCAATCGGCAAAGTATCATGATCTAGATCTAAGGTCTTGACTTCTTTAGCTCTCTCTGACACAGGTTTTGAGTTCATGACATCTCGACTGTTGCTTATCCACTTTGAAATGTGAAAACCACCTTTGTCTAAAAGTCTTTGTAAGTCTTTCACTAAGATTACAGCCTCTTTCACAGATTTGACAGACTTAAGACAATCATCTACGTAAACGTTTTTGAGAACAGTGTTCACAGTCTCTTCACCGAAATATCCTTTCCAATCCTGAGCTGTTTTTTGAAGACAAAAGTTGGCACAACTAGGTGAAGATGTTGCACCAAACAAATGCACAACCATCTGGTATTCAGTTACACCTTTGGAAGGATCTCCATCTTTCCACCATAAGAATCGAAGAAAGGAAGCATCTCGGAGAGGAACACGCACTTGGTAGAACATGCTGTCAATATCACCCATCACAGCTATCTCTTCCTCCCGGAATCTGATCAACGTTCCAATAAGTGTATTTGTCAAGTTAGGGCCTTGCAACAATTGATCATTTAGTGAAGTTCCCTTGAACTTTGCTGCACAATCGAATACAACACGCAGTTTATTCTTCTTGGGATGAAATACACCATGATGCAGCAAATACCACACACGTCCATCATTTTGTTGTAGATTATCAGTAGGTACTTGTTGTGCGTAACCTTCACAGATAATTTTGTCCATAAATGCTTTATAACTGTCACGAAATTCAATGTTGTTTTCAAATTTTATGGATAATGAAATCAGCCTCTGTTCTGCTTGTTTTCTGTTGTTAGGCAATGTAACATCTTCAGATTTGAATGGTAAGTCAATGCTATAATGTCCGTCCTCAAAATGAACTGAATTTTTCACCAATTCTAAAAAAGTTTTATCTCCCTTTGATGGTTATGTAACATCATCGATTGCTCGCTCACAAAAGTCATGATTAAACTGGTATCTGATTTGTTCTTCTAATCTTGCATTAATGCGATTGACCGTGACGAACGTGTTGAAAATGCAATTTTCTGGAACTGTATCGATTGGTCCATTGATTACCCATCCGCGGATAGTCTTCATAGCGAATGGACCATTGTCTTTACTAGGAATTATGTCCCATGGTTCCATTGCTTTAGGAACATTGACACCAATTAACAAACCGATATCACTATCTAGCGGTATTCTGTCAATGTGAATGTCACTTAAATGTTGCCATCTTTGAAGATCCTCCAATGAAATAATGTCTTTCCTAGACACAGGTAATTCTGGTTGTGTGTAAATAGGAGGGAGATCTATTAGATTGTCACCATTCAAGTCAGTTATTTCAAGTTCAGAGAGAATATAACAATTTTCTGTCTTCTGTTGTCCCATGGTTGTCAGATTTATCAAAGTCTTTTTGCCTTCAATGTGAAGTAAATTTGCTATTTTCTCTGTACAAAATGTTCCTGTACTCCCAGAATCCAAGAAAGCATATGTATAAATGTATTTGTCGCTGTTTCTCGATTTCAGTCGCACTGGTATAATTGGAAGCGCTTGCCTCACAAGTTCCCCAGCCCCAATATGCGCTGCCGAAGACACAGATGCTGAAGGTACAGATAATCTGTTGTTATTCTGATCCGGAGTTTCAAAGCTCTGTCGAGGATCCAAATGGAGTATAGAAGGATGACATCTTTTACAATGAATACAATATGACTTGCGTTGACAAACTCCCCTTTAGTGTCCAGATTTTAAACAAGAAAAGCACAGTCCTTTCACTTTCAAAACTGCATATCTGTCTTTCAGAGGAAGTTTCATAATGTTCTTGCACTCTTCCAAGGAATGTGATGAACCTTGACAATAGATGCATAGTTTCACAAAAGCACAACATTTTGGTTTGTATTGAGCAGCTGCTGTGTGATTTTCTGTAGATGAGTAGGACTCCATGGTTTTTGTAGCAAAGTTCCGGCTCGGTCCCGAAAATGTGTTCACTTTTTCATTTTGTCGTTTTGGTGCAGTTGAACTAAGATTCATGACTTCTTTACCATAGATAGGGTCATTTGCCTTTTTTGCTTCTTTGCGGACGAAGTTTACTAGGTTTTGAAATTTAACAGTTTCTTTTTTGTCTTTTAGTTCATACACCACATTTCGCCACTTTTCTTGTAAGTAGAATGGTAGTTTTCCTATTAGAAGTTTCATATTTTCCGAATATTCAAGCACTCGAGCACTGTCTACGTTATTTACAGCAAATTGACACTCGGTTTAAAATATTGCATAAGAGTCTAATGCCTTCGAATTGTCTGGTTTAATTGTTGGCCAATTCAACGCCTTTTTGACATAAGTTTGAGCCAAAACATCCGGATCACCATATCGATCCTTAAGTTCATCTAAAGCTTGTAGGTATCCTCTTTCTGCATCCAAATGTGAATATCCAGTTACTATTCTGTTAGCTTCACCACTGGTAAATTGAAGAAGAAAATTCAAACGTTCTTCATATGAACTGGTATTAGCACACACTTTAGTGTTGTATGATAAATCTTTGGTAGTCCATTGGATTTCCTTCAAACCTTTGAATGTCAGCTTTAGGTTTGTTGAGCTCTCTTGCAACTGTAAGTAGATCATCTGTGTTGTGGTGACTTTCTGCAGTTGTAAACGTTGGCTCTGACAGATGAGAAAGAGCTTGTGTCTGTGGCTGACGACTTGTTGTTGGATAACTTGAAACAGGCACATATGGTGTGCTGTGGCGTGTTATCGTTGGCACATATGGAATACCAGGCGTCATTGCATATGTAGATCTGTTAATGTGGTTAATTGTTTCACATGTTGGTAATGGTCTTGAAACGGATGTAAATACTGGCGCATATGGACTCAATTTTGACTGCTTAATAGATGTAGACACATGCATGATGGGATCCTGTATTGATGTTGTCACTGTTGATAAAGGTAGATGAATGTCACCCGCGGCCTCTGACAGACGTCCCACTTCCAGTTCTGTTCTTCAATAATTTTAGTTCTAACATCACATATTTTTAAAGCTGTCTTTATATCCAATTCTTCTTCCTTCAATTTCAATTGTAATTTGACCTCTTCTATCTGTTTTTTCTCATAAAATGATGCCGCTCTGGCCTCTAATTCCGCTTTTCTTCGACTTTCCTCCAACTTTGCTTGCGTACTTCTGACACTCGTGTTAGAACTCACGGAATTGTTATCAACTGTCACACTTTTTGAATGTTTCGTAAACCAGTCCTCTACAGAACTAATAAGGTATTCATCCCTCTTTCGGAATCTTTCTTCATCAGGAACCTGATCGGTGGGAGAAATTCAAGCCCGTACATCATCCTGTAACACGAGAAACTCTTCATATTTATCGAGCCATTCACTGTACGCTCTTCTTACTGTTTCTTTGTCTTCTGCTGATAACAATAATTTCTGTAAGTTGTCACTAAGTGTTATTAGTATTTTAAAACACCTTTCTCGGTTCTTGCTTTTATTTTCCAGAGTAAATTCAGCACCCTTTTGAGTCATTTTCCTATTTCGTTCACTCCTACAGCACTGTTCTATCTTCTCACCCTCCATCCCCCTTCATCATCTACTTAATTGTAAATAATTTGTACAGGCCAGTGAAATAAGGAAACTGTAGGATACTCTTGTAAATGCGTCTTTATTTTTGGAGGGTGTCAGACAATACACGATTGATGACCAATGAATATATGGTATATAACAATATGTTGATAGATGTCAGACGATAGATGATACTCATAGACGTATGACGTTAGACGATTTACTACAAAAAATAGAGAAAAAATTTTGTAAATAAACTGATTAAAAAACACACCCTAATTCATCCTAACAAATATATGTTAACAATGATGAAACGTATGATTATCAGATAAATCAGTATAATCTAATTCAATTAATCATAATAATAAGATATGCATCTAATTATATAAATCTGAAATACCCTAGCAAGTTTGGCAATAAACAAATATAAACAAAGAGGCATAATTCCAGACAACTACCATGATATTATACATGTTGCAAATGGAGTTACCTCCCGTAATGTATCAATTATAAACCTAACACAATCCAGTGAAATTGCCAGCGAAGTTGCACACATGCCTCATAATTACACATAACTACCTCCATATAACTTAATCAATGTGTCATTATTAATGACCTTGAAATATCCATGCATATATGCATCAATAGTAACTTTATACCTACACTAAAGTATGAAAATTATCAAATGTACTATAATATAATTCTACTGCACAATGTACATACATTATGCATTGGAAAACATTCAAACAATATACAATTTATAACACTCACCAATTAAGTAGTTTCCTCCAGAGAAAATTCAGTACAATCTGATCTCAAGCCCACCTTACAATATAATTTCTCAAAAACTGATGAAATCACAGCATAGATATGACTAATTGCAGTATTGGCGGTAACAACCAGCAAAGATATGACTAATGACAGTATTGGCGGTAACAAGTATATCTACGTTTTCAACTGTCTTTGTCTGTGATAACATTACAAATCAATTTTGAAGCCTATAGTCCAATAATTTCATAAAAGATGAACGACACAAAATGGACGTGTCTTATAGCATAACCGAAAAACGGTATTGGCTGCGCCGAGTAGTATTACTTAGCATGTGCTACATGAAAAATGTTTTTAAAATGTTGTTTTTAAAAGTGTAGAAATTGGAAATAATATAAATATAAGTAATAAGGAATCATTCTTTGAATATAAAGAGGTGATAATTTCGGTCGGAGCATGGTCAAATCTATCATAAAGCCCTTCGGGCTTTATTGGATTTGACCATGCCTCGACCGAAATTATCACCTCATAAAACTCAAAAAATGGTTCCTAATTCCTTAAATAATTTTAACTCGCAAATCATTTCTCTTCGTTGAGAGGACCATCGTATAGTTTGCCCATTCTGTGTGAGTGGAAAGGTGTTTTTATCTATATCAAATAAAATTAAATTGAATTCGTAAACTTCCTTTTATTTTATACAATTCTATGGATAAACTGGCAGGCAAGACGCGTTTATAGGACCAAATTATGAGGGCGGATAGCATAAAAACTAGTCGGTCAATTTCGTTTTAGTTTGGCGAAAAGTTTACTTTTACGTTAACCTTCCATCGCTGAAAATAAAAAGAAAATCGTAAGTTTGTAATTTTTTAAAATATTAAATTGAAAATGATAACCTCCTTTTTTTTTTTACATAATCCTATATAAAATGTCGGGGATGATTCGGACATAAGACCAAAATTTGAGCGCGGTATTCAGATAAACTATCCGGTCAATGTACTTTATATTTTGCACATATTAGTTTACTCATAAGTTGACCTTTCACTGGAAAAAAAATTAAAGGAAATCGTATGTTTAAAACATTCTCCCCCGAGACTCCTTAAAAACAATTTTGACGTCATTTCGATATTGCATTGTGCGAAACTAAAGAAAATATACCATTTATATATATATATATATATATATATATATATATATATATATATATATATATATATATATAACGCGTTCCAAAATCAAAACAGAAAATCTTTTTGTCTGTTTTGAACGTTTTACCCAATAAAAGCAATAATATAAGCAAATCAAGACAGTTTAAGCTTTATTTGCCGCATAACACAGAGAGGACACACGTAACAAGAAATCAAGAAACTCTTCAGAGTGGAAATTTACCCCCCAAAACTAACCAAACTTCTATATATATATATGGATTTAAAACATTTTAAGGAGGAGATTAGGAGAATATACATTTAAAAGACAAATGCAATAACAGTTATTGGTGAAAATGAAGTTGTGTGGCCTATCCAAAAAATTATACAGAATATATTTAAATACTAGATACAATAAAATTGTTATTTTCAAGATAAAAATCTAATCATTTTTCTACAGAGTAAATTTACCCACAAATACAATGCAGTTTATGAAAGCGTTTAATCTTAGTAAAGTTCGACAACGTAATATCTGTTACTCTGTTCTGGTAAATTTACCCCCAAAATGAAACATCGTCTTTACAAACTTGCAACCTTAAAATCTATAGAGGTATACATAGCGGTTGCAATTCTTTGGGGTAAATTTCCCCCAGCACAAGACGACATCTATACAAAGTCGAAGCGATATAAATATACAGAAAATGACTGTGTTGCAATTCTTTGGGGTACATTTCCTCCAACAAAAACTGACATCTTTACAAAGTCGAAGCCATAAAAATTAATAAAAAATGACTGTGTTGCAATTCTTTGAGGGTAAATTTCCTCCAACACAAGACGACATCTTTACAAATTTTAAGACTTAATAATAAACAAAAAATGACTGTGTTGCAATTCTTTGGGGGTAAATTTCCTCCAACACAAGATGACATCTTTACAAATTTTAAGACTTAATACTAAACAAAAAATGACTGTGTAGCAATTCTTTGAGGGTAAATTTCCTCCAACACAAGACGGCATCTTTACAAATTTTAAGACTAAATAATAAACAAAAAATGATTGTGTTGCAATTCTTTGGGGGTAAATTTCCTCCAACACAAAATGACATCTTTACAAAGTCGAAGCCATAAAAATAAAAATGACTTTGTTGCATTTCTTTGAGAATAAATTTCCTGCAACACAAGACGACATCTTTACAAAGTTGAAGCGATAGAAATATACAAAAATGACTGTGCTGCAATTCTTTGGGGTAAATTTCCCCCAACATAAGACGACATCTTTACAAAGTCGAAGTATTAAAATAAACAAAAAACGACTTTGCTGCAATTCGTTCATGCAGTCCCTACACAATGCGGACAGTCAACTTATTTACACTGGTCATCTTAACAAAGACTGTTTTGGAATGCTTTAACTATAGTTTGAATAGTTGTAGCATTTATTACTTTTCTCTTAACGCTAAAAAGATACATATTATGTTCAACTATAATTCGGAGGGTTGATCACAGTTTTAATCAAAATTTAGCTAGGAAGCGTTTACGTAATTTCTAGCATTTCGGGTACATTGGTTCTTAGGAGGATTTAAAGACCTACACGCTAAGGTTTCACAATCGTACTGTTTTGCAACACTCGGGAAATTATTTAGCGTGTAGGATAAGATCTCTCGAGAGTAACGTTAGATACCCAAATAAACTTATATTGTCTTCCTGTTGAAAATCCTCGGAAAATATCCACCCTGACGCGATGATACGTTCTCATGAAAGTTGTTGCCAATAAATCCTTCCAACACATCTAGGTATCTCATGAATAATCCTTGTCTGATAAACATGTAGGTGTTCAACATAGTAGTCTTCATAACTGGTCCTGATACACAAACGTTTGGTCTCATTTTATCCGAAGTGGCATGTTTCCCATTTCAAACCAATCCATAGTTTATTCAGCTACATGTACCTGTTAAATAAATAATTAAGATAAAAATTGACTATAATAGTGGATAGTTTGTACTTACAGTGTATCTGAGGAAAAGAAATATTGTATATTTTGTTTTAGATTTAGTTACTTTTAAAACATATTCAGAATGTAAAAAATAATAATTTACAATATATTATTACATATTAACTTTTCTCTGTTGAAATCACTTATTTTCAAAGATTTGTGGCAAATCGATTTGGGGATTGGGGGAGGGGGGGGGGCATTTTGGATGGGGCACTGTGTAAGTTGACAAACATACGAAGAATCATTCGATTATAACTATCCGAATTTTAAGCATATTTATTTGAAATTGCAACAAATTCATGTGCGTTGCGTATGATGAATCCTTGGAGCACCATTTGGATTTCCGCGATCGGTTGTTTATTATCTTATTTTAAAATTATTTTAAAATTATTCATATCATGATAGACTTGTCTGTTTTTCCAATTATTATATAAGGGTATTCACACTATCTCCATTTATCTCATATCTCAAATAATAATTATATAAACAGGTTTTTTTTATATTGAAAACTGAGGAAAAATAGGTGCCATATCGAAGTATTTTTACAGCTTTATAAAATCTAAACGGCTGCATAGGCGCTCCCCAGCTAATTTTGTAAATGAAGAGCGATATCTATTTATGTATGTCTACCCTCTATACTATAAAATCAATAGTATAGGGGGTAGACATATAAATAGATATCGTTCGTCATTTACAAAATTAGCTGGGGAGCGCTTACATGTATGCAGCCGTTTAGATCTTATAAAGCGTTATTCCGAAAGCGTAAAATAAACAACGCTTAGAAATATTTATTTGTTATGATGTACGATTATTTTATTATTTATTCTAACTAGCGCTTTAACATAATTTACCTGCAAGCTTTCAATCAAACAACCAACGGTTTTGTCCTAGTTCGAGTTTTAATTCAAAGTTCCTTCGATTTTAACCTCCGCTTCTGTGTTTTAACAAGTGCGCACATATAGTAATAATCTTAAAGCGGGAACAATGGTGAGAAGTATTTCAGATTAATTTCAGTTACGCTTTTTACTAGAATTTATTCACACGTTATATGTATACAAATATCAGGCTACATCGGTGTTTTTGTTCAATCAGGCACTGGGGTAGGGGGGGCTTGGGAGCTGGCACCCCTCTTTATATCGCAGCAGACATTTTTTTTATTAACATATAAAAATGAAGTTGGCCCAACTTTTTTGGAGCATGTAATAAATGAAAGTAAAAATAAGTAATTTAACACAAAAACTGAATTCAAAGTAAAAGGAATACTACACCCCCACACCCACACCCCCAACGGTGCCTATCAATACATCTAAAACTTTCACGTTAATGTGTGCAAGTGGGTGTCTAGAATGAATAAGTGTTTTATAATTTAAAACCCATTTTCGCTTATCCTCAAAAGTCTTATCCGTGGTGATGGGGTGGTTTTGGTGAGATAACCGCGGTGGATATATAAATTTAAAAGTAGTTTTTGAATGTTACTGCTAAGGTTAGTTAGGACTGGTATATCTAAAAAAATATATATAAATATATTTTAAATATATTTACTTAACAATAACTTATTAATGAAAACACGGATTTGAATTTTCTCAAACTTGGAATAATGGGCCATGTTTTTGTTGAAACAGAATCAAGCCCTCGAGTTCATGTACACTGCATAATGACAGTTTAATATAAAAATATAAATATACATATATGAATTGGATGGGTTCCCTTATTTCAAGTTTTAAATGTTTTCTATTATGCGAGATATTCTGAAAGAACTACATAATGCTTAAAACAGATACCTTTATCGCTGTTCCACTTCACTGTTGACATCCTCCAAAACAATTTGCCCGACTTCATTAAAAAGACCGCTTTTCTGTAAGCTTGCAGATCGCATTTTATCACTATTCTCTTGAGAGATGATTCCCACAGCGGTTGGTCTGAATTATATGCTTCACGGCATTGATAAAATACAGATTAACTTTTCCTGAAACTTGCAACGACTTACAGTGATTTGGGGATTCATACACGTTCCGTGTCTTCGCACTTCTGATGTATCGCTATGTACAAAAACATCAGGATATGAAACGACCCTACAATCATTATCAGCAATATATATTAACTTTATTCAAAATTTAAAGACGATATATCATGTACAGTAATAGCTAATTTGTGATTTGATTAATGTAACCGGCCTCCTATATAATCCCTGTAGAGAAATAGTATGAGCTAATTCGTTGAGAATATCATTTTTTTCGGGGGGGGGGGGGTCCTAAATGTTTTTACTACATGTAAATTAGGTACAGAAAGTGGTTGTGTCAACCTCTATCAATATCTATTCTAAAGATAGACGTATTTTGTGATGCAGTTTGTTTTCTGAGCGACATAATCTTCTTTCTATGATACCAACAACCCATTATATTAACCATGTCATAAACATATTTTGCAACTAAATTGTAAAAATTGATATCATGGAATATCCTAAATAACTGTGCTTCTACCGCTAGCCTGTTCAGGCGATGCGGGGTGTTATTTAATCAAAGTAGTCAAAATCACTGACTAAATTAGTAGTAGAGTAATATGAACTACATTAATCGTCAGTAATGTTATTTTTGTCAGGCTATTTTGTTCTTGTTATTATAAGCTAATGATTCGAAATACCCAGAAGGGACCCGCAATACACTATGCGGTGGTAACATAAGAACACCTGCCAGAGTCGTTCCTCCAAAGATTTGTGACAGAGATCTCCTATCTAATACCAAACATGGCTGCGTTTTTACATGTTTTGCAACCAAGTTGTGAAAACCCCAATTAACTGTATACTTTCGGATGTTAAACTGCATGTGTATGTGTTTAGTTTTACTTTTGGAATGGATGTATTTGTGTTCATCAAAGGTGCTTCATCTTGAATTATATTCAAAAAGACATGCCTCTTAAAAGAAGCATGCACAGGGTACAAAGTTCTGAATGAAATTTAAATTAACTGTAACACATGACTGACTATAGATTTTGACCAATTAGAACTTTGTGACTATCATGACCAGTGTTTGAAATAACCGTCCGCCCGACCTCCAGAGACGCATAACTTTTGATACGGGCGAACAATTTGTTTGTACGAGCGCCCAACTGGACGTGGATATTTTTTGAGTCAAGTGTATATATAATATCAGGATCGGGGTTTCAAGAAATTTTATCTGATTCTTGTCGCACTATCGCTTTCTTTGTATGGTCTTAACGAAAGTCAAGACAAGCGTTTAATTCACGTAGACTATGTCTGACATGTGAGCATGGCGAGGTAGAGTCCACGTGTCTTTAACTAATAAACAATTTTTAATTGTCAATGAGTCCATGACTAATTCATGGACTCATTGACAATTAAAAATTGTTAATTAGTTAAAGACACATGTAAATATAACGTAATAATATAGGGTAATCTCGGCGACATTTGTCGACACTGAAAAATTTTGACGTACATCTCTTCTGAATCTCAGACCAGTGCCATACACAGTGATTCGGTAAAATTTCGGCCGGTTGTTACGATAGAAGTAGGCTGAATTAAATCAACTTCCCGCTTTAACGTTGTACTTTGAACATCGTTTTAATTCCCTATCAACATTAAATGTTACTTTCCTACCGATAAATGGTTTGAATCCCACAACATATGAACTTGTTTATTTTTCAATTAATTTCCACTTGTATTCAACATGGTCATTTATACTCTCAGAGATTCGGAAGAGATGTCCGTCAAAATTTTTCAGTCTCCACGAATCACGCTGAGATTATTGGAAGATAACAGAACAACCAAAAACAACAAGTTTATGACGAAACAAAATCGGAAAACAGATATTTGAATGTTTTACATGCAAATGAAAAAAATAAACAAATGACAACTTTTTTCTTCGGGATGGTTGAATTTTAATGGGCTGACAACTTATACTAGCTGTCAGCCCTGAGTGTCTAGCTAGTTTTTTGACGAGTTTAAAACACTGATCATGACAGCTTTTAAACTTGTAAGCTAGCGCATAATTAAGATGCGCCGTTTACCGCATGTGAAGTATAATCACTAACTCGAAATCTTCAAGGCAAATACAATGTATAACTTCTTTGAGATGTAATGTACATTATAACATGCTAAATCAGTGTCTTTCATTGGTGACTGATTATTTTTTTAAATTGGTACAAATCACGCATATAAAGAATAAACGTGTATTTTTGCAAACACTCTTACGATGCTTTAAAAAAATTGTTGCCTTTACGAAAACCATTAATAGCACTTTGACTGCAAATAGTTCTTAGGCCCCATCACATTGTCCCGATTTACACTACAATTTCTTACAAATTCTTATAAATTCGAATTACAAAAGTTTAAAGTCGAAATTTTCGCCAGGCCAACTTGCGATAAATCTGAGACAGTGTTTTTTTTTTCTTCAAATCTTAAAAGAAAGATATTTATGACGGGAGAAGTCGTGGCGATTTACGTACTACGCACTGATATCTTGCTACGAGTACGTAAGATTATATTTGCTAACGATCAGAAAAACACTGGAACTAACACAGAACATACATGAGTTTGCTGCATGTCATGAGCAGGTGCCCGAGGCAATATTGAAGATTTATTACAGTTGTGAAATTGTCGCGAATTGCTTCAACTAAAAACGTTCGTTGTGTATGCATGTATCAATAAGTACAAATTTATTGTAGAAAAAGTAGAAAGTAGCAAACAATATCAAAGATTTGAACACAACATGTTGTTACATGTAGTGAAACAGGTACCCGAAGCAATGTTTGAAGTATTTTACAATTTTTAAATAAGATGTTGTTAATTATTTTTTTCCATGCATTTAGTTACATGTAATAAAGACACAAATTTAATGAAGTAAATTCGCTATCATGTGTTTGTTAGATTACGATTATCTAGCTTCAAAAAGTATATTAGCGATGAGGTTACTTTGTATTGGATATTTTTTTATATCAGTATCTCTGTTTTGAAATTAAGATGAGGAATGTCAGTTGGAGAGTTCTATTAATTGACAGAGGTATACCAATAAAAAAAAAACCTTATAGCTCAATGATTTTTAAGATACCCTTCTTTGGATTGACAAGTAACTAAAGAACAAGCCTTGTGTATATCGCATCACAGGACACAAAACTGAATCTTACAGACGAAATAACTACCTATACTGCAGCATTGTGCATTTGTCAATTTCAGTCCAAGAAAGATGTTTGTGTACTGCAATGTAAGAGACCACCTATTGATTGGACGTTTCAAAAACACTGCTTAATACTACCCACTAAAGTTTTCGACTTGATTTTCAATCTGAATCATTAACAAAGACTATACATTTCTATTATTCTTTCATTTACATGTACAGGCTTAAACACGTACACCCCAGGCACATAGCAGCATCACCGTCGGGGGGGAGGCCTGACCCTCCCTCCCCCCCTACACACACAGACTATTTCCTCGCTGAAAACATTTTTTTAAAAATTACATATTTAAAAGGGGTTTAATATGGAGTTTGCCCCCCCCCCTTTTTCCGAGCATGTTAGAAATTATCTCTCTCCCATGTACAAATTAATACTTTATGCGTGTTTAGAACTACGAGCATGCGGTAATATGGCCAGTGTTTAAAATCATGTATCTATTTCTTATTTCGAAAAAAAGGCTCTCTCTCTCTCTCTCTCTCTCTCTCTCTCTCTCTCTCTCTCTCTCTCTCTCTCTCTCTCTCTGTGCATGTAAGGGATATGAAACAGAATTTTATAAAAGAATTTCATTTTTCAAGCCCCGAGTAAAGCATAAATTGATTCGATTTTTGTACGAAAAATACACAATATTCAAACAGGGCTACGATTATATTAATACATGTAGTATGATAGTTGATTTAGTGGTAAAATTTGTACTTAATATTACTGACCTGGAAATAGCAAATTTTACGACACCAGATTAAACATGCACTCGGGATAATATTTATAAACTAATCGAAAAAAATATATATATAAATTTTAATATAAATTAAAAGACGTTTTTAGGGATGCAAATAATTTGCAGATTTGATTTTGTGTATTAAGGTGTCCTATGTTACACGTATCCATGAATAACAACTTGATTCGCCCTCCTCGAACCGTAATCATAATTATTTTTCACAGGAAATGTTACTCAGGGGATTTTGACTTATAGTGTTCTAATAATTTTACTGACGCGTGGTACTCTTTTGTTCTCATAACGAGCAGGTAGATCAGGATAATGTATTTTATTGTTGTTTTGTTTTGACAAAGTCATAAAACAAGCATTATCATTATACCTCCGTATGATATTTCTATATAATGCGTCATCTGGGTAACCTAGAAAGTCATCTGACGGGTGACCAGCAGAACGTCGTGTATCCCGGGGAATGCAATGTTTCACCTCTTCGGAAACCTCGGGACATTTCATTCCAAAGTTTAAAAAAAATCAATTCTCCTAGAAAAATCACATTTCCTTCCATCGATGCCCTTTAGGAAATACGATTTTTTCTTGGGGGGGAATCTTATTGTTATAATCTTTATTGTTGTATACTAGTAATATAATTCTCACCATCGTGAAATAAATGTAACTGTAATATTTAATTCAATTACTGAAAAAAAAATCAATAAAGAACACATTTAAGAACACAGGAAAGTAAAAATGATATGTATGTGTATGATATCAGAAGATTTGCAATGACTACCTGATGTACATTAAATTTATTAGAAAAAGAAATGTAGCAAATCACTTGCCATCATTTTCCTTTTTTTCATCAACAAAGAACCTTGTATTTATCAATTACTCGGTCACACCATCGTATTCACATCAAATTGCCCTACATCCCTATTTATTACAGACACCCCATGTACACTCTTAGCAACATGTAGGATACTCGGGGTAATATATGTAGACTAAGTCTTTGGGTATTTTTTGTAACGCTAGTACTACGAAGTCTTGCGTTGTCAATTTGATGAAAATGGATTTTAATCAGATTGCGCGGATGCACTGCGAATGTAGAAAATGTATAATTGCCAATACATGTATGTGAACGAGTGCAGTGCAAGTTTAGTGCGATTGTCTACGAATGATTACATGTAAAAACCGTACTGTAGCAACGACTGTTTTAAACAATTGCTCAGAAACTCGCAGCATTTGGCGATTTTCTGCATTTAAGTAAAGTAGTAGATACGACTCAATATACGATGAACCCATAATAAGTTCTATTTTTGAAGTCGTGCGTTATTGTAGCGCAAAACTGTATCAGCGTGATGTGTATCAACAGGAGAAAACACATGAATATCAGTAAGTCACAATATGATTGGATATTACTGCGACGTTAGCAATCCTCTAAATCGTGACAGTCTTTGTGACGGGGGTATCAAAGACGGATCGTGAAAGACGACGGAATAGAGCTTATGCAGAAATCAGTCTTAGAACGATGGAATACAATATTATATACATGTAGTACACTTATTGAAATATCATAATCATTTGTGAATAACTATAAAAGAGTTTTGATATGAATCTTATTGCTCCAATTAACATAATGTCATTAGAGGCAATCGTCGTTTGTATACTTTGCACAAGCAACATAATTTTGTACACAGTACTTCTACCAATTTTTATTATGATATTTAAATTATGTACCATTCCTCGCTGTACATATTGTCAGCGTTACAGGTGCAATGATGTGTAAATGTACGGTACATGTACATGTTTATTTGTTAAACGTCAACTGAGATATGATTTAATAGCAGCGCAATTAAATGTCGGTCCGTCTGGCTTCGGTCGGTCTGTCTGTCTGTCTGTCTGTCTGTCTGTCTGTCTCTCTCTCTCTCTCTCTCTATTTTGTTCATCATCTGTTCCACTACAGATGTCCCCCTAAAAAAATGATATATATATATATATATATATAATATAATAAATAATATATTGCACCTTCGCCGCAATTTATTTGCAATGCAGATACATGTAAAGGTATTTCATCCTCGCTCTTCTTATAAATTACAATTTAAGACTTCAAAGTCCGATGGTCACGTCAAATAACATTTACTTCACAGAAAACTGTTTTCAAATGTGTTTAAAACTTATTGCATCAAAGTTTATTCACATATACACCAAAAACTAAAAAAGTTCTCTTTCACGAATGTGTAAAGAGGCAATCGTTACACAGTACGAAATATTCAAGCTAAGTTAACGAATCAATTCTAGATAATTGTAGATAGAGAGTGTTGTTGATTTTGTGTAATTTTGGCCTGTGCCGTGTGTACAAAGTATTATGACAACGAATATCAGCCTGAAACAAAATATGTTATAAGATCCCTTGATAGCGTTTTCATAAAACTAATATATCTAAGATAAACATATGGTTGTAAGAAATTAAAGAATAAGAGAGTACTGAACGTTCCGGTGCCATATCATACATAGGAAATAAAGTCGGCAATTTGTCCGGAAGAAACATACATAAACTTTTTGAACAGAACTAAATGTATATGATTTTGAACATCACCAACAAGTTTTTCTAGAGATATGTATATTTGCATATATGCATCCCATATTCTATTGGAATGTGACAGCAAATTTTTCCTCCTCGGTATGAATGAAATTAAAAATGGCAATACTCTTTTTCTTGAATTTTCTTGATTCAATTTTCTTGAATATACCGAGACTATATTAACTATATTGAGACATAAGAGTAGTAATAGGAATGATTTACTTTAAAACATGTAATGTAAAACATTTGAAATGTAAGTGTGCCAGAAAAGTTACTAAGGAAAATCTCCAACATGATATGGATTCGAACCGATTTATCGTAAAACGTTAAGTTCTCTCTCTCTCTCTCTCTCTCTCTCTCTCTCTCTCTCTCTCTCTCTCTCTCTCTGCATAATTCAGAGAATCAGTTATCCCTGTGTTAATGCGTGTGAATATTTACATAAAACTTCATGCCTGTGACAGTATCCGTGTTTCGGCCACGTCTTATCGAATATGTTCAGACACCTTTTTTGGGGGGGGGGGGGTGTAAATGTTTCAGAGAATCGAAAGCTATGTGACAAAAATACCGTGAAAAGGGTTTACATGTAAACCATAGTAAAAAGGTATAACTTTTTCAAAATTTTCCTGAATATGATCGCATTTGTTTTAGTGGCGGATGATGTATCGCACACATTCAAGAAGTCACATCAAGTCCCATGGGACGTAGCTGCAGGTCTGTAGCTCCCGGTCTGAAAAAAATCGGATGGACGACCTGGGAGCTACAGGGCCACCCATTGAAAAAGTTGTATATTTATTGCGCAGAAAAACGTGCGCTAGTTTAAGACTGATTTACCGTATTTATACGCAAATTCTGTGAAAACAATTAGTACCATTAAATTCTTCATGCAATTTACTACTGATATCGTTTATTTGCCTCAGACTTTCTCCGAAACACGTTACCGACCTCGGAAAATCAAGTACGTTGAATTTACATCGAGATCGAGAGTCGCCATTTTTACATACAAACAAAGTGCACCACATGAATGATGGTGTTTAAAAGACTATCCGAGGCAAGTGAAGAGATGATATCAGTATGCATGAAGCATTTAATGGTACTAATTGTTTTCACAGCATATGCGTATAGTCGAAAACTAGCGCACGTTTTTCTGCGCAATAAATATACAATTTTCTCAATGAGTGGCCCTGTAGCTCCCAGGTCGTCCATCCGATTTTTTTTCAGACCGGGAGCTACAGACCTGCAGCTACATGGGACGACGATTGCTTGTACCATCTTTTTAGCAGATAAATTATTACCACTTTTTGTCATATCTAACTCTTTAGACCTTTATTAATTAAAAACTAGTTCTGATCGAAATAAAGCTTCAACGAGACAAAAAATAGCAAAACATTCCATTATTATAATATAGCTTCTCGTAATTAGTCTGAGTTATTTCTTGTTTCTTAGGCGACCTTTTCTAATAAGCATAGACGCACGTTCTAACTGCTGGATACTTTTTTATTTAGGCCAGAACAGACAAGTTTTTGTAAATCGATATTATCTACCGGTTACTACTGATTTAAATAACAGCCGTTTAATAAATATAATTGTCAACGTTGCAATCTACTTTTTTTTCTAATTTGCAATAATATCAAATTGAACTTCAAATTTTAAAAGTTTATTAAAACATGCAGCTATCACTGTGATTGCTATGTCAAATTTTAAAATACACCTAGGACATATCAAATGATATCCAAGAACAACTAGGTTAGCCTGGAATATAGATGAATGAAAAACCCATACGTATGCAACCGTCTTCCAATTTCACATATTTCTGTTTAATTCGATTGTAAATTAATTTACTGTCCAAGTAAAAGTTTAGGTAATGCTATTGACAATTGTGTCCGACATTATTAAACATGTATTTTTCGTACACATATAAACATTAATTAAATATATAGATGGTATAATTACTGCGATGTTTCACGTATTCATCATGTTTTGACTTATTGAGATAGAGATATAAGTTTATAACAAATTAATTAGTCATCAGACTATGAGCGTGTTTGAACATCTCTGTGCAAAGTGTGATACTTGGTGTTACTTGCTGATATTCATCTGTGGAATTCTTATTTTCAAATTAAACAGCACGTTTGAATACTCGTTTAACGGAAAAACCACAAACTAGCATTCATCTGACCGCTAAATTGCTATGACACCCAGGGGATCTCTGAACATAGCGGTCAGTGCCAGCATCGACATTGCTGGCCATAAATTGTGTTTAATTCCTACACGTCACTTTGAAATTCCCGACAATGAAACAAAGAGATAAAACGCGACGGCAAATTTATGAAGACTCCTTTTGTCAGCTTTATTTTTGGCGGAATTGATATCGGTTCCATCACATCAAGAGCACCAACTGTAATGTCGTTTCATCTTTTTATCAGTATATATTTACAGATCTGCAATTGCGCCATATCCAGAATTGTACAAGTAAGTACTTTTTAAAATCTACCATGATACTGATCAACAACAGTCATACTACACATGCCATTTTACATAATATCATTACGTATTTGATAAAATCTTCATTTTTAGCTAAGAATGACGAACTTTTATGGAATAATCGGAGGATACGCTCGGACTTTCTTTGGTTCAACTTTAGGAAACCCTAGCTGTACAAATGTGGTATTGTAATGCCTCAAATTGCGGTCAGCCGATTCGCAGGGATAATCTTTATAACAAGATCATGGCATATACGCAAATGGTAAGTATATGATAAATAGTTCATTTTGTTCATTGTTCTTCAATGAACTTATAATCCAAAAGACATTATATACTCTTCACGTACTCTAAAATGGTGGATATGGAGGCGGTTATTGAAAATGTTTAAGGGGTGGAATCTTCAATATTTGTATTACTCTACCATAAATAACACACTTAAGAAAGAAGACCGTTTCTTTGTGAAGGTAAATGACGAGGGGGGGTGCCATGTTAAAAAGTTAAATTCCTTTTCAGTGCTGGTCCCGGGGCGGATGGGGGGGGGGGGGGCTGTCAGATCCACGCAAGATATGCACTGTACCTAAAGTTAATTAAACTATGAAAAAAGACTAATTATTCTAATGATTCTTTAGACAGGATTCTATAAAAATGAAATAGGTGCTAAAATTTGCTTGCGAAAATGACAAAATTATAGCCCCAAACTCGTTAACATACTACGGTAACAAGCGTCCTGTGAACGTGCTAATGGCGCAAACTCATTTTAATTATAGAGGAAATTCGAACTTGAGAAATGTTTTCGCAGATTTTATTGTTTCTCAAGACTTATCCTATATATGTGTTTGTTTTCAGAACATCTCGTTGATCATATAGTTCTATGTTGTGGATATGTGGATAACGAGGACGTTTTTGTATATTGTGTCAATCATGCCGTACGGGCAAATAATGCGATAATAAAGATAAGTCATTTGAACATTATTGATATCCAACCTACATGTAGATCTTGCCAGAAACCGTAGATGAAATAGATAAAACAAAAAAAAAAATAGAAAAAAATTGTCAGAAACATAACTTAAATTGAGGGCCCCTGTAAATAAATCCCAAGATTGTATACTTTTTTAACGTACACAACATGCTATTTTTCTAGTATTGAAAAATCGGGGGATCTTATAGTACACACTCAGATTTATCAATTCTTGTAATATCTGTCCTCGGTAACAAAATTATTACACATGTACGCTGTCCGAAAACCAATATTAAACCCTCGTGGTCCGTGCATCACTAGATGATATACGTGAGAATGTGTATGATTTTAGGAGAGTACTATAAAATAGGGTGTATTTGGATTTATACTGGTGCATTTTTTATTGAGGGATTTGAAAGCTAAGTTAAAATTCCTTAAGATACGATGCACCTTTCTGAATGATGTTCATGCTCAAATTCACCCTTCATTAATCAATATAAAAATACACCAGCAAGTTTAAAGCAGTCATGGCGGGTCGCGCATGATTTATTACAATTGCACTTTCTATTGACAGGAGAGTTGGAAATTCAAATACACAAACCTTTGCCTATATACATATATTTTGAAATAACGACATTCTTATAGGCAATACACGATACACTCCTGTATATTCGCAGTGCCCCCCCCCCCCAAAAAAAAGAGGTCATTTGACGGGAATATATTAAATGTCATTGCAGCTTATGTACCTTACACAATTTGAAATGATTATATGACAGTCACATGACAGTACGCCAGTTAGCTGACAAAAGCAAGGTGATTAATTACATGTTTGTCTTTCCTTTTCTAGAAACTGAAGATTAAAGTCCAAAACCTAATACATTGAGAAAGCGGAAAGAAAGTGATACTCAAGTTCTCAAAATTGGTCAAAGACTTAGTATGATAAGCATACTTATAATAACCTCAGTTTGTTTAAAACTTCTTCAATCAATAATAAAACACATATGTCTATCATTCTCGAATGTTTTTTTTTATTAAAATAGTTTTATTCAACTGTTTTACTTTTCCAGTGGAATCTTTTTGTTAGGTCTCATTTGTGTGCAACTTTTATCTTCATTTACTAAATGATATTTTGAACTTGATTGTGAATTGTTACATAACATCGTCAACGTACACGTACATGTAATTTAACTGATGTTATGAATATTCATTAGTCAATAATACATTTCTTGTATTGTTTAAACTATGTGTAATCAAACTATGATTTTTAATATTATTGTCAATTGGTGTTGTTAATTTGTATCAACAGATCTTACCTAAATAATGTACAATGTCATGTGTCGAGACTTGAGAGTGAACACCAAAGAATCTAAAAGATGTACATGATTGCGTTTTGTATACAATTTAATTTAAAATTAGGATGTCTTGTGTTGGGGTAAATTTAACCCATTAAACTGCAAAAAAATCATGATCTGTATGTATACATGTAGTTTATAAAGTTTTAACTTTGTAAAGATGACGTCTTGTGTTGTGGGTAAATTTACCCGAAAAAATTGCAACACAGTCATTTTCTATTTATTTCTAAGACTTCGACTTTGTACAAACGTCGTCTTGTGTTGGGGGAAATTTACCCTAAAGAATTGCAACACAGACATTTTTTGTTTGATATTTGGTCTTCGGCTTTGTAAAGATGTCATCTTGTGTTGGAGGAAATTTACCCCCAAAGAACTGCAACACAGTCCTTTTCTATTTATTTGTAAGGTTTCGAGATTGTTAAAATGTTGTCCTGTGTTGGGGGAAATTTACCCCCAAAGAATTGTAACACAGTCATTTTCTGTATATTTTTATGGCTGCGACTTTGTTAAGATGTCGTCTTGTGCTGGAGGAAATATATCCCCTAAGAATTGCAACACAGTCATTTTTTTTATTTGTAAGGCTTCGAGATTGTTAAAATGTTGTCTTGTGTTGGGGGAAATTTACCCCCAAAGAATTGAAACACAGTCATTATTTGTTTATTTGTAAGGCTTCGAAATTGTTTAGATGTTGTCTTGTGTTGGGGGAAATTTACCCCCAAAGAATTGTAACACAGTCATTTTCTGTTTATTTGTTAGGGTTCGACTTTTTAAAAATGTCGTCTTGTATTTGGGGTAAATATACCCCCAAACAATTGAAACAGTTATACCTGTATAGATTTTAAGGCTGCAAGTTTGTAAAGACGATGGTTTATCTTGGGGATAAATTTACCCGAACGGAGTAAGATATTCCATTGTCGAACTTTACTAAGACTGCAGGCTTCCAAAAACCGCATTGTATTTGGGGGTAAATTTACTCTGTAGAAAATGATTAGATTTTTTTTCTTCCTGAAAATAACAATTCATTGTATCTAGCATTTAAACATATACTGTTTATTTTTTAGGACATGCCACGCAGCTTCATTTTCACCAATGTAGCATTTATATAGCATTTGTCTTTTACTTGTATATTCTCCTAACACCCTGTTAAAATTTTAAATCCATAATATAGAGATGCTTGGTTAGTTTTTGGGGGTAAATTTCCACTCTGAAGAGTTTCTTGATTGCTTGCTACGTGTGTCCTCTCTGTGTTATGCGGAAAATGCGGAAAATAAAGCTTAAACTGTCTTGATTTGCTTATACTTGTGCTTTTATGGGGTAAAACGTTCAAAACAGACAAAAAGATTTTCTGTTTTGATTTTGGAACGCGTTATATATATATATATATATATATATATATATATATATATATATATATATATATATATATATATATACACCACGGAAACACATGACGGAAGGGTATTTAAAAATCGATGCAACCTGACTGTCTCTTTCGACCATAACTTTGTCGACCGGTATTTATACTCCTGGAAGTAGTAAAGTTATTATCAAAAATTGTATGGCGAGAAAACACTTTTAATTATTCACGTGAGCTTTATTCTACCTGTTTCGGCGAAATGTTCTAATGAATAGAAATATCACATGAAATAAAAATTTTCTTTAAGAAACGTGTGATAAATACTTGAACAGTACAGAAGTTTGGTGTGCAAACTATTTTTTACAAATTCAGAAAAAAGAACTGGCTCATTGTTATTTAACGTTAACTATGTTTAGACATGAATCAAATAACAGGATGAAAACATCATATGTAATCCAATGCGAAACGACATTTATAATAATGTAGTGCATGGGTTTTTTTATTTGTAATTTGTACGGTTTACATGACTTTGTATATACAATTGGTACACATGTATTTCAGAATGTAACGAAGGATATTTTGGTGCCTCTTGTGATAAACCCTGTCCTCCAGGCTTCTTTGGTTTAAAGTGTGGAGGGAATTGTTCACCGAGTTGCACTAAAGAAGAGTGCCACCATGTCAGTGGATGTCCAAACGATAAAATGAAAACCCTAAAACCCTTAAAAAAGGAGCCAAGTATGAGATGTTACATGATTGAAAATACAATGGCAAATAATATCATTACTTTATTTATTTTATTTCTTTTCTAAAGAAGCTTTCTTTTCTAAAGAAGATGGTTTTCAATTTTCAGAATTATTTTCTTTAGCTCTTCTTACAACGCACGAAACCAGTTGGCGTGTAACTACGTCAAATAGAACAGCCGTGCCTTCGAATACACATACATTTCTCATAAATGAAGTACCAAAGACTCAAATAGGACTCACCGGAATTAATATACTGTCTGGCGGAAGTCTTTTAATCGTTTTTGTCTTGTTTGCAATAGTTCGAGAGTTATATACATGTAAAAGTAAAAAGTCAGCAAAAAATGCACGTGAACAAAATGAAGCATATGACGTGTCCGTTGACATTGTTCAAGAAAAAACAAACAAATATCTCAAAAAAATATATATATATAACCAATTCAATTCAATGTGGGGAAACACAATATTTCACTATCGACAATGGTTTAGAGATACGATATTCAAGAATTAGCCTTAGACGGCAGAGAACCACCCGTGATATATTTCCAGTTCTTTTTTTACTACAGGCACGTATACTGTAAACGTCTTTAATTACACGGTTCTAAAATTTTACGGTTTGTCCAGTTGTTACTTTTCGCGGTGGTTTTAATTTCACGGAAAATCGATTTTTCTATGATTCACGATACTTGTCGTCTTTCGGTTAAAAGATGTCAGAATAAATTGCTGTACATTGATTATATCTTTGGGTTTTTTTCGGGGGGGGGGGGTTACAGAACAAATACTGAAATCAATTATAAATCATTTACATAGTGCCAATTAAAATGAAGTCTATTTAAGCAAAAGAGTTTAGTAAACAGCCTGTCGTCTTAACTGCTACTGAACAATAAAACTTATAAAACACGCTGTTCATTGGCATCATAATTGAACTAAACTATCAAAATATTCACGATGTTGTTAAATTCACGGGAAAATGTCCAACCATGAACACAGAGAAATTAAAAACACCGTAATGTTTTCCACGTCTACAGTATGTCAATTTCATGTTCATAATATATATATCGCCTCTGTGTGTATGTTTCACAGACTTTTTGTTACTTATATATATCAACCAATCAGATCACGATTATGTCACTTGATGTTTGGATAGTGTCTCTTCAAAGATATAATACGGTAAAACTTGTTGAATCCGGATGTTGTGCATTCCGGCATGTTGTCCAATCCGGCGAAATTATTTAGTTCCTTAACATTTTCCTATTATTTTATGTTTAAAAAATGTTGTGCAATCCGGATCTTGTCTATTCTGTAAACCGGCCACGATGAAAAGAACCGCATATAGAGAGTTATCTCCGGTAATCCGGCCTCTTATCGATCGGCCTTTTGCGGGATAATTAAATACGTTTAATAATTATACGTTTAAATTTTCTCGAGGAGGGTTAGGGGGAGGCGAAACTATTTTACCTTTCACTATAACATCTAAATCCGCTCATGACATTCTTTTTTATAATATAAGTGTGCCCCCTTCGATAAAGGGAGGGCATATTGATTTGCTGCTGTCCGTCTATGATCTATAGGTCGGTTCACCAAGTTTCCGTTCATTTTCTTTGCAGAGATTGCACGCACTGAAATGAAATTTAGTTTAAAGATTTATCATAATAAAATCTAATACAAGCTCGATTTTGGGTACGATCTAACAATTTGCTGATAGAGTTATGCCCCATGAACTTAGAAAAATTCAAGGTATTTGCAGTTTCCGTTCATTTTCTTTGCAGTGGTTGCACTTAATCATGTTATATTTGATATACTTGTTTATCATAATGATATACAGGTCAAGTTTGATTTGGGGTACGATCGAGCAATTGTTGACAGAGTTATGCCCCTTGGACTTTGAAAAATTCCATTTATTTGCAGTTTCCGTTCATTTTCTTTGCAGGAGTTGCACTTAAACAAAATTTGATATACAGATTTATCATAATAATATCTAGGTCAGTTAGTTCGATTTTGGGTTTGATCAAGCAAAAGTTGACAGAGTTATGCCCCTTTCACTTGAAACAATTCCAATTTATTACACTTTCCGTTCATTTTCTTTGCAGAGGTCACAAACGGACCAAAGGGAGGGGGCATAAGTGTTTCACAAACATCACTTGTTCAATAAGGTTTCAATCAATAAGTCCGATGAAACATTGCCAACCACATGTGCTTCGCTATAAGCATATATGTTTTTATCTGTCTTTATTATATCATGAGTTTGAATCCAGAAATTATGCTATCGGGTATAAATCATTGAAGGTACATGTAGTTGTGATAACATGGTTCTTTACTCCCTACCATATAAGATTCGACATAGTGCGCACAACATGTCGTCATAAGGGTGCATTATCCTACAAATCTCGAACGACGCGGTTACAAGAATAAAACTTTTACAAACGGATTACGAATCAACAACTTCCCGAAACACGATAATTCTTAAAAACGAATTTACACAAATGATTAAACGTGTACAATCTTTTAAGACTCAATAACAGAGTAACACGTCCCCATTTACAGTTCGGGAATAACACATTTAGAACCAAAGATACAAATATATTGATAGAATGCTGAACCCTTCGGTTTTTCCATAGATAAATGAAACAATCTCATTCTGTAAATTATTTCCATGTGATATAACCCTTATTTAATTGGCAATTCTGCATATAGAAAATGAATCATTATACCATCAACAGGAAACTAGTTATCATCATCAATTTCTCCAATCCGTCCATCATTTGGAGCTGTGTCTATCATGAATTTGTTTTGCTTCAGTATGATTAAACAACTAGTTCAAATTCTACAAACAATACGTTATATGTATAATTTTAATCAATGAAAGGTAATTTAAATTTGGTTTGATATCTTTTATTATGAAACAACGTGCACCTGTTGTAAAAAAGAATATTCATTATAAGAATAAATCATGTAAATCGCAGTTTTTAAGAGAAGCCAAAAAATATAGCGACATCGCATTACTGATACATGTATATATAGTTCATTTGATAAATACTTCGGGTCAAAACAACGAGTATCTACCTATAATGTTACTGATCAGACAAGCCAAGCTTTTTATAATGCATCCTTTAAACTCTTAGAGTATATATACATCCTTTTTTTAAATTAAATCCTTAACCAATCATGCATTCTAGCAACTTATAGACAGGTTGCTTGTTTTGATGTCCCCTGCATACACGTACATGTACCATTAGTGAAAGTTTTGGGTAAAGGATTCATTTAAATTCCATTTTCAACCTTACAATTAGGCCAATATGCGTTTTTGACAATATTTTAAAATAATTGAATGTGCGCTTTCAAGAAGAACAGTGAAAAGTAGCCGATTTGCAGGAAACTCAGTCGAGAAATAACAAATAAACATTTCCAAAAAAAAATTGTGTGTCAACAGAACTACTCGTCATCTGTAATGCACACATGTGCATGCATACACATGACATTATCATATTAAACACACAATCTGTAGAGAGGCAGATCTGAAAGATTGCATGCTGAGAACTTTTATCATAGACAGCACACGCCCATGAAGTTTTATCAACGTTTAAAATGAAAGGTTAGTTAACGTCAAAACTTCACGTAGATTTCACATGAAAATAGTGTTGAAATTAAGTGGAAAAAATGTTTATGAGACGTTGAAATTAAGTCAAAACAAGATACTTATACTGATTTTGATGGAAATTCTTCATTATTAAGGTCTTCCGTTTCCAACAGAAGACCTTATAGAGATTGTAGTGTTTATTATTATTTTCCCCCTTTTTTGTCGGCACAATTTCTCAGAGATGACTGCATATATATTCCTGAAATTTTCAGAGATAGTAGAAAATGATAAATGAGGCATTTTTTTTCATTTTTTCAAAATTCATTTCCGGTCGTCCGTTTCCTGTCCCGCCTTAAAAAACTTGTTCTCTCAAAATCTCAAAAACGGCAAATACTTGAACATCAGACTATGTGGTATGATAGACCTATAGTTGTAGATGTGTTTAAATTATTTTGTTTTGTTCGCCGTAATTTCCGGTCGTCACCGGAAGTACTTCAAAAATTATTTAATTTACGTATTTAATATATTTTACATAGAAGGAATATAATAGTATAAATCTTTATACATGTCATCTATGCGATGTAAATTAAACAAAACATTCTACTTCCGGTGAGATATCTCAATTTTCTCAGGTAGCTTTTTTAAAACAATTTTGTGTTCCCACGAGATCTCAGAAACTGTAAGTGATCAAGACGCGAAACTTACATGGATTATAAACATTAGATTGAACATGTGTTTAACGGGCTTTATTTTGTCGTCCGTCACTTCCGGTCCTCACCAGAAGGGTTCAAACAAATCAAGTTGTTAATGAGTTTAACTGTATTTCTTTGATAGTATTAGTTAGTTTGATAAATAATAATGTGCGATAGGCAAATGTCCAAGAAACACTAACTTTTATTTTTCACGAACACTTCCGTTCGTCCATTTCCTGTCCCGAGACAAAAAACCTTGTCTCCACGAGATCTCAAAATCGGTAAAGACTTGAACAACCAAACTCTGTGGGATGATAGACCTATGTATGTACACGTGTTTACCTTATTTTGTTTTATTCGGCGTAACTACCGATCGTCACAGGAAGTACCCCCAAAATTTGATTTTTAAATGTTTTTGTTTATTAGAATTGAATTAACATTTAAGTAATAAAAATAACTAGGTCATCTCCACATGGTTAAATAAACGAAAAAAATGTACTTTCGGAGAGACATCTCAAATATCTCACGTAGCTTTTTTTTTTAAACAAATTCTGTACCCGCGAAATCTCAGAAACTGTAAGAGATCAAGATACAAAACTTAAATGGATGAAAGACATTTAACAAGAAATGTGTTTAACTGGTTTTATTTTGTCTTCCGTCACTTCCGGTTTTCAACGGAAGCGTCCAAGCAAATAAAGTTTTTAATAAGTTTAGATGTTTTCTTTGAATATTTTATTCAGTCTGATGAACAGTTATGTACCGTAGGGGTAAATGTACTAAAAATACTAACTTTTGATTTCTTTAATCACTTTTGTTTGTCCGTTTCCGGTCCCGAGACAAAAAACCTTTACCCAACGGAATCTTAAAACTGACAAAAACTTGAACAACCAAACTTTGAGGATAGACAGAACATTGTATGAAGATATGTTTACATGTTCTATTTGATCGGGCGTAACTTCCGGTTGACACAGGAAGTACTCAAAAAATGACTTTTTGTCGTTTTGTTTTGTTTTTCATAGAAAAATGACCGTAAAATTTCTTCACAGTATATGTATATATCATATCCATTTTCTTTTAACAAGAAAAATTCAAATTTTTTTCTTCAGATTAATACATGAGAAACGGAAGATCTTTTTGTTATTCTTCTTCTATACGTTTTTTAAATTGTAATATCTTGTTTAATGTTCATCCAATTGCATTCAAATTTTCAGGGTATATTGTTAATGTTAACGTTTTACAAGACACAACAAAATTTGAAATTGCTACTTTCTTTTGCGAGTTATTTACCTTTTTAAATATTTTATTGGTACTCCATTCCGGACAAAGGATCCGAGACTGTCCAAAGCAAGTGATTTTCAGTTATAAATCTTTAAAATAGATACTTTGAACGTTGTCTTCCCAGTTTTATATTTTGAATTTCCTTATTTAATCACTTAAAAATGAATCGAAATTAATGTTTTGAAAAAGGTTAAATTTTGCTAAGGTTTTTGCTCAGTAACTTTATAATTTGAAAACTCTTTTAAAACATATAGAACAAAAATTGTGCAAAATATCAAGGGCTTTCGTTTAATGCCATACAAAAGGGCCTGGCCCCTTAATTTAGGGATCTAGAGCCCTTGAAAGTATTTCTTTATAACTCAAAAACTGTAAAAATTTCGATATGGTCATCGCAGGAAAAGTTGTTCTTTCTGATATTGATAATCTTATGAATGTGTTATTTTGTTCGGGTACTTCGTAATACGAGAGAAAAAAGTGAAACATGAAGACAGGTACCCGTTTTCTTTTAGCAAATAAACGGTAATTCAATTATGCGTAAAATGCGTTATAAATTCGAAAAAGAAAAACAACCGACATATTGCCGAATACTTTATCTATACAGTGATTGCACGAGGTGTATCAAGGAACCGACTTTCTTTTTTAATCATTTACGGCTAGGGAAATTGTATAATTCCTATCATTTTTCAGTAGCAGGCCAGCATCTTCTATTACTGACAAAGTAAACACAGTAAGCTACTTGCTGTGTACGAGCAACTCTAAATATCAGGTTTCATGTTTAACAACTAACAGAACACTTTAAATTTCAAACTGTATTGGAAAATAATATTTTACTTTTCCTGTTTTAAAGTCATTTATTTTGAGATTAAACCAAAAAAAAGTTTTTAATAAGGATTTGAATTAAAATGAAAAAGACTTGTCAATTTCATTTGATTTCAAACGCATTGATCACCCTTTTGTATATTTTATCTGTGTGATACACCTTATGTGAATCTTACACACGTACATGTATGTATATCCTTGGCTCTGATTGGTTCCTAGTACGATGAATAGTATTTTCTTATTGATTTATTGTATACAACATGACCAATCAAAATGCTTGTTATTTATTTGTTGGGTAATTGTGTACAACATGGCCAATCAAAATGCTTGTTCAGTGAAAGCGTTACCAAATCAAGTGAGGAAGGCGGGACATGATTATTCTTACATGTATAAAGAGTTTGAGCGTTTGATACGTAAGTGCAAATTACAATGAAACGTCTTACAAAATAGGATTTTGAAACTGAATACATTATCAAACAAAGGAATGGGTATGATATGCTTCTGTAATCTATATTTATTTATTACATTTTTAAAATGTAAATCGAATTTCTAAACTTTTCCTCTCCCTCATTGAGTGATGACCGAACGCTATTCGAACCATGATTAAACGGTGATAACATGGTAAAAGCATACTTTTAAAGGCCGGATCTGACCTAGTTGAATATCCACACGGACGGCAATTAAGCATATTAGGGAGAAGGACACACCCCCAACTGATAAGACTACAGAGTGAAGCTATAAATAGATACTTGCATAGCACAGACACGTGTTGAAATAAAAGACAGCAGCACATGGTTTCACTATTTATTTTGCAGCACATGGTTTCACTATTTATTTTTCCCGCTTTGAGTATACTTGTTTTATATAGCGCATCCATATATTATTTCTAAAATTAAATGTTTTCTTTTTTTTTGCCCTTTAAGCGTCTAGGGGCTTTCGGATCAGCCTTGAATGATACTGAAGTATGTTCTCTATTCACATTTTCATTCCAATGCAGAGTTCCAAGGAAAGCACGCACTTTATACTGTTCACTTCCAAATGCTATTCTTTTGTCTTGATAGACATTCAAAGTGTTATTAAAACTTTCCACAAAGTATGTATCTCTCCCTAAATTGAAATGATCTGGATATTTATAAATTGTGGAATTTACAATAAAACTTTTAAGTAATTTAATTGCCACAGGATTTTCAAGTACAACTTTTGATGGTTCATAATTTGGATCTTGTTTACATCTTGAGCTAGGGTGGCATCGCTTGTCATCATTTTGGTAATGGTCAACAATGTTGTCCAACAAAGTTCTCAAAGTAGTAGAATTGCCCTCACAATGCTTGGCTGCCCAGTAAAAATGCCTCGCAATAGGTTCCACTTTATCGACAAGTTCTTCGGACCAGGTTTTTCCTTCCTTGTATCTTGGTCCACTTGAAATATTAGTCAAGGCCTTTTTGATACTTTTGATGCCATGCCAAAGATCATTTTGATTACATGTAAAGCCATGTTCCCGTTCTCTTACATATTTATGGCAATGTTCCTGTCGTGGGTATGCACATTCACAGAAATGTCCCTGTTGTCAAAATCTTCATAAATTTTTCGTGTTCCATTTGCCTCATGCCTTTGAGAAACAGGATCCTCTGCCTTTGTTACATGAGCACAATTAAGAACTTTATGTGATCGCTCCCCAATTGCAACGACACTGGTGTCTTGAGCATTTTTTCGCCATCTATGCCGTGCATCAGTAATTATGTCTATTCCATTCAAGTTTTTTAATATAATCCAACTTCTTCAAGAATGGCAGTGTTGCACGAATCTTCATATTCTTCTTGTACAATTGGTTTATACATTTTAAAAAATGCGTCCCTTTTTTCAACGGAGACAACACCAAGTCCTGCTGCATTACAGAATCTTAAATAATGAGAAGGTAACATTCCACTGCATAGAAACGCATGGTTGATTCTTTCATTAACAAGATACTTCCCATTTGGTAGGTATGGAGATGATGCCCAAATGTAGGAATGTTTTCCTCTATTGCCCCGGGTACAAACTAATTTCAATGAACTCACATGACTTCTCTTTGTGACTTTTTTAACTTCAAGAGTCCCTTTACAGTACTTCCCGTTGGATGCTGAAACATCGATCAGTTTTCTTACAGCTTGCAATGATGTCACAAAAAAATCCTGCTTCACTTGACTCTTATTTACTTTAGTGTAAGTTGCAGGTGATTTAAAATCATCATCATTCGTTTTTAGAGATTGTCTCCAGGTATCCAGCAATGATTCCATGATGTCCGTGTTATTAACTGGTCTCCCTAACTTGCTGACCAAAACTTCCCTCACATTTTGAAGATTTTGCATAATTTCCTGCTTTTTTCCCTCGGTAATCGGCATCTCAAACTTGAAATTACCTGGCCGTTTTCTCTTAGTTTCTGACATTTTCTTGAAGACTTCTAATATCTTTACAATGGTTACTTGCTATGTTGTGAAATGTAATATTGCTTGCACTTTTACGTTTCATAATACGGACTGGACCATTTTTTCATGTGATGTACCAGGATACATATTTTTATTTCCATATGTATATTTATGAGTCAAATATGATTCAAAGTTTACTCTTTATGATCAAGAGATTTCTTTATTACAGAGCTAAGTGTAGAGACCTTAGGGTTTTTATATATATTTTGAATAAAACAATCATCAAAAATCTCAATTTACCCTTTTGTAGAAATAAAATGGAATGGACCAGTTACAATGAATCATGTGAAGTTGAACTATTTTCACAGTGGGGAGGCACTCCCTGCATCCCGCCAAATGTCAATAAATCTATTAATCAGCCCATCTCCCGGGGTGGGCCCTCAGTGGGGATCAAAATATTTGTGGATGCGGGGAAAATATGGTGATAGTTATTATGTTGCAATAGATTTCCATGTAAATATTTAATAACAACTTTGATGGACAGAAAATAAGAATTTAATGATTATAAAAATGGCCACATACATGATGCCATGGTAGAGAAATCTCCTTTGGTACCCCATGCCCTAAAACTTTCCCTCCAATTCTGGCCATCATTCTTGTAACAAAATGGAGGAAAATGAGGACACAAGTATAATTTCTTTGAGGGTGAACTCTGATCAAAGGGAATCAATAATTCAATTCATCAATTTTAATGAATGGGAGTTAGAAGAAATGATATGTGAAGAAAATACAACTGGGTATGAGGACATCGGTGCTGATGATTTTGAGAGGACATTCTGTATCCCGCAAAGTCAAAACTGTAATGAATGTGAACATTGTTTTTGCAAACCCTGCATAACAGACGGGAGAAACAGACAAATGTGGTGGCCTTCTGAACCAGCATTACCTGAAAGAAGAAATACCTCGTTCCGTAAGGAAAAGTATACGTTTTTCTGGACAATGCTTTTCCATAGAGGATTTTTCTTGATGAAAGATATAGAGAGAGAGAACTAAATGTTCTTCAGTTAGACCCTCGGTTTACCAATGTTGCAAGCCATCGTAGGGACATTCTACCAGAATGTGTTGTCAACTTGGTGCGAGTTTGGTTTCCCAACCCCAAAAATATCCCATACATGGGACACCGTTGGCAGTGACTGTGTTATTTTTTTAAATTAAAAACAATATAATTATACACAATTTTTTTATTTAAATCAGAAAATTTTGTTCAAAATTTCTTTTTATTGGAATTTGTTTTTGTGAAAATTACATCTGCACTGGACTCTTATCTAGTCACTGAAAGGTTCGTGTAAACTGTGCTAAGAGCAGTGGTCAGGAGATAACAGCCGGACTCAGCAGGATGCACATTCACGCTTACATGCAGTGTATGTGTTCTTAAGACATAATCTTATTAGCAACCATTTTGAATGCGTCTGTGGAGATTAGAGCTTCCGGACAGGGCTGTAATGTAAACAAACCTCTGCTGTCAATCAAAATGGGCAAATTTGAAAATCAGTGTCACTTCAGAATTTTAATTGATTAATTCTCCCTTATTACATACATTTGAAGTATTAAAATATTGGAAAAGACCAAACTTTTTTAAGTTCTCTGATCTCATGACCAATAGCAACTGTAAATCGCTAAGAAAACTGTGTGCATTTATTTCAAATATTTTCGATGCTGTCTGTTCCCCTTAGCTGTTTTCCTATTTTTATCCTGTATACCATAGTCTTAAATAAGTAGTGATTCTTTATATAGTTTGTCTTTTTTTTCATATATTTTTCCTGTATGAAAATTTACCATTATGTATGTACCTCTGACTATTTATATTTATGTGTATTGTATATATATATATATATATGTTCCTCTTGTACCAAATGATTTGGTTTTAGCGAATAAACTGAACTTGAACTTGAAGTAAATTATATGTATTTTCAAATGCAGAACACATAACTTTATATACACAACAACTATCTTTAAGTGTTAATTGGTGATATTTGTATAAATTTGAAAAAATATCCCCTGAAGTGAAGAGTGGCAAGAAAATTTAAATTTCCTCCATTTCCCCGATTGGCTGCTATTTATACCCCAGAACCGGCCTTTAAGATATTAAAAGTTTTAACGGTCACAGTGTCTTAAGAAAAAGAATTTGTTGATGCGGTTTTGTTCAATTTGAAATTTAAAAAAAAACCACAACAAAAATTACCAAACTAGTGCTTATTTTTTGCTCGCAATAAGATACGTTCCTTTTTACTTATTCTAATTTTGTTTTGCATATTTTATGATTGGTACATTGTCGACCGTATTTTTTCACCATTTACAAATGTATCAGTAAAGTAGTTATCAAAAATTTTAACTTTTAACAATAGTACTTGTGTCCCGTTTTCAAATATGATCTTATAAAACACGGTGCATATACCCTTGAGTCATTGGTTTTGGTGGTACATGTATTAACATGGATTGTCGTTACATTGCATCACAGGCCGAAGAAAAGAAACATTTACTTTATGTCACAAATACATATACAACTTAATCATTATTTTAACTCACAAATTATTTATTTTTAATTGAAAGGACCATCTCCACTACACATTTTTCGCTGACGTGATTTGTATTTCTGGTATTTATAAATTCACAAATCTATAGCAAACTATTTAGGAAATAATTAACATTTACAGTGTTAACAATTGCAATTATGGATACTAGTAGATTAGAACATTTATTGACATGAAAATGTAATTTATATGAATTTAAATCATTAGTAAAGCAACAGTTATAAATAAATTCATTTTCGGATTCTTTTATAACATGATAGAAGATTTTTAATGTGGTCTAAAAGTGAATTAATTTAAAGTTTTCATTTCATAAAAGACGTTTTATAGCATAAAATGCATAGCCATTCTTAAAGAATATGAAAATATTTCCTGTTTGCAGATTCTATATGGCGTAATTTTTCAGTTTTACTTTTAAAAGCATATTTGCATTTATACTTCTATTTAAACTAAGGTGGTATGGAACACCTAAATATTGTGACATACTTCCTATCGAAATAAACAATAAAATCAAGCGTAAAGTTTGTAATTTTCTTTCCATGAGTTCGAATCCTGCTGGGGCTTTTGTACTTTTTACCATTCAAAATAAAAAACATTAAAACATATTTTTGGTCAATTTTTGCAAACTTTGAAAATTCTAAGCCGTTTAAAGGATTTTGATGATTATGTTCTTTTATCCAAATTGAAATTAATAAGTGCCTAATACCACCAAAAAATGTGTCTTTGCATTGTCTAACTCTAGTTCAAAACTCAATAAATGTAAGCTTTATTAAAAAGAAAAATCATTTTTCAGTTTAAAATGGACAATTTGTTATTTTCTTTTTTTTCAAAAATTGGATATCTACATATCTAGTAACTGGTCCAGTTTTAAGTACTTTCAATCCTTTGCTTCATCATAGGCAGCGCTTTGACTAAGAATCCGGATGAGTAATAGTTAGGTTTACTTGACATAAAGCGTTTTCAATTAGCGTATACGATACCCGCTTAAAATTGCTGCTCCTAAAACTCGCTTTACTCGCTTGCAATTGGGAGAGGCTGACAGAAGTCTTGAAAAGGATTCCCTTTTTTATATTAACGTTGAAGTCATTTCGGTATTGCATTGTGCGAAACTTGAGGCAAAAAATACCCCATACGTATATACCACTAAAAGACATAACGGAAGGGTATTTGAAAATCGGAGCAACCTGACTGACTCGTTCGATTGTAACTTTTCGACCGCAATTTTTTTCTCCTGGAAGCAGTTAAAAAAATAAAATGTTCTTTAAGGATCCTCGACACCTCGTGACTTCTACTTTTTATGACAGTACGCCATAACATGGCGATTTGAACGCATTTAGAAACAGTTTATATCGCCAAACGTTGGTTACTATCTCTGTGGCGCAATGGGTGTAGCTACGGTCTACCAACCCGCGGGTCCCGATTTCGAATACTGCAGAATTTTTTTTATTTTTTATGAAGAGCGGTAAAATTTTAAAAGTTGATTTTCCCCCAAAATTGAAAGTTTTAGTGATCATTTTCAAGTCAAACACATGCTAAAACTCCATATCTTCAAGTAATTTAGAAGAATGGCTTGTATGCAAAACTTTCTCCGTGTGTGTGGAGGACCCTTAAGAAACGTTTGTTTAACAGTTGAATTGAACAGACTGGATGTCTGGTGTGCAAACTGTTTTAACAAATTCAAAAAAAATAACTGGTTCTTTGTTCTTCAACGTTAACGATGTTTAGACATGAATCAAATAACAGGATGCAAATATAATATTTAATCCAATGCGAAACGATATACTGTAGATTCCTTATTTTACGCGAGTACTTAATTCCGCGATTCAACGGTTTTCCATCAAATCGCAAGAACATAAAATCGCGAATGCCGAAATTTTATCATAGTTTCATGTAGTTTACATATGTCCGAAAATTAAAAGCGAGATTTTAAAATTCGCGAGACGGGCTTCTCGCGATTTTACGCGGATATTAATTCCTCGCGTTTAATTAGGAATTTACAGTATTTGTTTTGGTTTTCATAACTTACAATGTAGTGCATTGGTTTTTTTAAAAGTGTAATTTGTACGGTTTACATGACTTTGTATATACAATTGGTACACATGTATTTCAGAATGTAACGAAGGATATTTTGGTGCCTTTTGTGATAAGCCCTGTCCTCTAGGCTTCTTTGGTTTAAAGTGTGGCAGGAGTTGTTCACATAGGTGCCCTAAAGAAGAGTGCCATCATATCAGTGGATGTCCAAATTATATTAAAAACATAACCAAAATGATAGTCTCGGGTATGATAAAATAACAATGTAAATGTAATATCGACAAGTTTTAGTAGTATTTGCAGCCATACATTCATTTGCATTTTTTTTTTTTTTTTTGCTTTTGTAGCCGTGCTTACCACGACAACTGAAACCACACAAAGTATATCTACATCAGGTACATCTTTGATAACCTCAAACATAATACATATTTCAAACGAAACTATCACTAAATGCTAAGAAATTATATATTACCTTTATCACAATATATATTCTACGATTAAATTTACCTAGTCTAAAACTTTATAATAAATATATAGATATTTTATACTGGTATATATGAATGTTTAGTCACCTATGGATGAGTTTACTTTAATTTTCTTTGATACATTTTTATATTAAACATTTAGATATAAAAATTGCTTTTAAGAATAAAAACATTATTAAACATTTGCAACATATGATAAATATAAATTAATTTGTTTTAAACATATACCTTCTATAAATATAGTCTATCGATCCCATACTTAACCCAAATAGTAAAAAATTTACGTAAAAAATCATAATTAACATTTTGATAATACATATTAATCTGACAATGCCCTTTTTTCGCGAATTGATCTAAAGCGATTTATAGATACATTAATAACTTTATTTCATCCATTTTAACGAATCATTTATAGTTTTGGCCTTTTTTAACGTAAATATATTCTTAACAGAAACATAAAGTTAACTAATTCCGGTTTTTAACACATTCATTCTGCAGAGTTTTGTGTTATTTCTTGTCACCATATGCAATGCTTCAAATCTCATATGAACTGCCAGAATGATATTCTTAGATAACATGTATGCATGCAGCATGAGGGGTGTTATAAATGTGAATAATTTTATTCTAGCTACTTAAAGATTTCGGGCAAGTCTTTTCTCCTTTCAAAAAAGGTTAGTACGTGCCTGGTCCGTAATCCTCTGATCACTCTCGGGTGCAAATAATTGCGAGCTTTTTAGATGTAATGTCTAGGAGTAAGTACCTTTAATTAGTACATTGGTTTACCATATCTAACAAAAACGAATTCATCTACTATGGATTTTGCCATGAAACCAACTTAAGATTTTGTGCGGTTGGGAATCGTTCGTCCCAAAATGACGACCGAAAAATGATATATATTTTATTTGTATACCTTTGTCATGGTATTAATGCAATTTTATAACATCCATTAAATGTTTTACTAAAAACATTCCACATTGACTGTGAGTACATCTATATTCTTACAAAATAAGTATCAACGGCCAACGGAAGTCAAATTTTGTTTTCGATAATCGATTATATGCAACCTTCAGTGATGATATTTTTGCGAAAATCATTTCAACACTTCAAATTCGAACCCAGATTGGAGGTATGCTAAGGTAAGTGGATGTTTGTCTTAATTCGAAAATACAACCCGAACGTAGAGTTATGCTCAGATAGGTTCGAAAATCAACACTTTTAATATTAAAAGGGATATAAAATCAATTGCATAAGTTTTCCTTTCAATCTAGGTAACCTTCAAGATACTGAGTGTACAATATAGAGAGCCCATTGAAAGACAAATTATGCCGCAGTCGATTGCATTAAACACAATACTTTTGAAGTAAAAAGCTGTCTTTACAATCATTCAACTTTATTTCTACCTAGAAGTTGTGGTATAATATAAACAACCCCGATCATCATTGTAGTGAATTTCAGAAATCCAACAACATAAAACATTGCTGAATAAGAGGAGATTTTGATGTTTTCTACTGTCAGAGTCAAAAGAAGTGAGATCACAAGATGTAGCAGTTTTTGGCCCATACTCAACTTTTGCGAATTTTTTGGATTCCCACTTAATAAAACACCAACACCAAAACCTGGAAAGAATATTTCTTATTAAAGATTGGAAAGATTATTTTAATCAATAAAAGTATGTAAATAATACTTCTATTCCAGCTTTTTTGCTAAGTTTTAATTTTAATCATAGGTATTATGTACATTTACCTTTAAACAAGATAATTTTTGTTCATGCCTACAAATTCTGAAGCATAATATCAACAGGTGTGAAACACTCATTCATTCTTTCAAGATGTAAATTCAGCAGAAATTTTCAAAGCAAAACTAATACTTGCCTAAAAGAGATGAGACATCCCTCACGAAAGCAAAGAAAGGTGTAGTATCAGGATGGACCCATTCAGACTTAGCACACCACTTCTTAGCAAGACCCAGACTCCAAAGAGGATCCAGACCAAGGAGGGTTATTCCTGTATAAGTCAGGAATACTCCAGACACCAGGAGCAGACTCCAGACAACATAGTGACGGAAGGTGAGATGAGTGGTGTGTTCATGTGTGACAACCTCTGCCAGGAGAATTCCTGTCAATCAGAGAGAAAGATGTACCTGTTCATCAGTGGTAGACCTACATGTACAATGTTAGAATTGTGTACACTGGCTATATCAAAATGTTGAATGCCAACAGATAAATGGATAAACAGACCTACATGATGAACGAAGAATACCAGGTATCTCTATTATTGAATTCTATGGAAAAGAGAGAGATAGAGCAAGAAGATATACATGTGCCTTTCGCAATCAACATGTATTATCTAGATCTTAATCATTTTGATAATTTCAGAATCATGAGGTTTAAAAAGATAAATGTATTTTCCTAAAATAAGGATAACATGAATATTGCTCCTTTTCATCAATGACCAAATTACAATGTAGATCTACATTAATTCATAGACTGACCTGTAATTGAACCAGCAACAACCTGGTGTGGGAAATGTGTTGCAATAAAAAGCCTGGATACATTGACTGCTATCAGTACTATTGTAAACGATGTCCATACTAGAACACGCTCCAGTTTTCTAATACCAAGCAGAAAAAAAAAATTTTTAAGAATTTTTACTCATTTTATGAATAATGTAATATTAATGATCTGTTCTAATGTTGTTTCTAAAATATATTGATGTCTAAGACTTGTAACTGACTTTATAAATCTTTTCTCTCTCAAAACTTTCCTCTTAGTTGCTCTAAGAAGTAAACTAATGACATGTAATACTATAAATAAGACAGAAATTACATGACATTACCATGTTTATTGAATTTTGGTAGAATTAAGTATATATAATTCAGGTATATAATTATTGTGATTAGTATGTTGTAACATACCCTGTGTTCTTTACCCCATGTTTGATGAAGGATGTTCCAATGGAATACAGAACTGCAGAAGTTACCATTGCATGTCCTGAAGGACTGCCTGTAATGTTCAATCATTACCGGTATGTTAATTAAAACAGATAGGCTCACTTCAAATTAGTATGTGTTTGCAATTCAAATTAGCAAATGTATGTGTTTACAATCAAATTCAGAATTATAACAATGACATCTCAAATATTCTTCTGATGAAGTCCAAGTAGCTTTATTTTAGCATGTCCAACTTACTTAAATTTAACATAAACTTTTATCATTAATTCCCGTTACTTACGCTGGTGGTTAAGTAAAGTGTACGCGTTTTCTATGGTAAAACAATACGCGTGGGTATTAAATACGCGAATGCGTGATTTACCTCTATAAAGATTTAATTATTTTTTGTCATACGCGCGGGGGTATTTTACGCGGTTTTAAGCTTACCGCGTAACTAGTGTAAATTTCCCCAACGCGTAAATAACCACTTTTACAGTAATTGAACTCATCATGTTAAATGTGATATATTTCATACTCTGTAATATTCTGTAATATTTTTAACTGAGGGTTTTAGTAAATGATTTACCTGGCCCGGTTTCACAGGTGAGACTGTACTGTTCCAGAGATGGAACATTTACAACGTGGTCATGTAGTCTGACTTCATTCACCCACCAATACGGTCTCTCCCCATGCAATATCCTTCAAGAAATAAAACACACACATTACTTTGAATGTGTGCATGCAAAATATATTTATCAACACTTGAATGGAGAATTCCTACAATGCAGTAAATTTATAATGTTTTATTTATGAAAATCAACAACATAATGTATAATTAAAGCAGAATTGATGTGTCTTGCTTTATCATGTATATTGTAACTTGCCATTTTAGGACCCCATTCAGCCACTCAGACAAACATGCAATCCACAAAACTCGAGTTCCAGTGGAGCGATGAAAACAGTAGGCCAGGGGGAAATAGATGAGAAAAGCATATCTTGGATCTCCCACACGAGTCAGAAACTGCATCAGGTCAACATGGTGCTAAAACAATATAAACAAAACTAGAGATAATATAACCAATAACTGGAAGTTTTGAAGTGGCTTTTGTTTATTTTATCTGCTCTTAAAAATTGGTTCATGGTACTCTTTTGTTAGATATTGATCCTGACCAATTATCTGTCAATTTATAACAGAGTTTTGTTGTTTTCCATTGTTTATGTATAAACTTCTTTTAAAAAAAAATTTGCTTTTAACAGTTTTATATGCAAACAAGAGGCCCAGGGGCCACATCGCTCACCTGAGCAACAATAGCCTTATATCTGATCAAATTAGCATTACAGTATCAAAATCAAAATATCTTGACAACTAAGTACAGTAGATCTTGCTCAAAAAATTTAAAACATCTGCCGATTTTTATCCACATATTTTTATGGTAAATACATAGCCCCTACCTGTAAGAAGATTTTTCTCTATTCCTATATAACCCCCCACCCCCCACCCCCCACTTTGTGGCCCCACTTTTCTCTAGGGAATCATGGTTTGATCAAACTTTAATCTGCACAACCCGTGCTTTCACACCAGTTACTACTTTTTGGACTGAAAACTTTCCAAGAATATTTTTAAAGATTTTCTCTATATACATGTATTCCTATGTAAAAATTCATCCCCCCATTGTGGCCCCGCCCTACCCCCGGGGACCATGATGTAAACAAACTTGAATCTACACTATCTGAGGATGCCTCCACAAAAGTTTAATCTTTTCTGGCCTAATTGTTTTTAAGGAGAAGATTTTTAAAGATTTTCTCTATATATTCCTATGTAAAAAATCATCCCCCCATGGTGGCCCCATCCTAACCCCCGGGGACCATTATTTAAACAAACTTGAATCTACACTATCTGAGGATGCTTCCGCTCAAATTTGAGCTTTTCTGGCCTAATAGTTTTTGAGAAGAAGATTTTTTAAGATTTTCTCTATATATTCCTATGTAAAAATTCATCCTCCATTGTGGCCCCACCCTACCCCCGGGGACCATGAATTAATCAAACTTGAATCCACACTATCTGAGGATGCTTCCGCTCCAATTTGAGCTTTTCTGGTCTAATAGTTTTTGAGAAGAAGATTTTTAAAGATTTTCTCTGTATATTCCTATGAAAAAATTCATCCCCCAATTGTGGCCCCACCCTACCCCCGGGGACCATGATTTAAATAAACTTGAATCTACACTATCTGAGGATGCCTGTGCTCAAATTGGAGCATTTCTGGCCCAATAGTTTTTGAGAAGAACAATTTTAAAGATTTTCTCTATATATTCCTATGTAAAAATTCATCCCCCATTGTGGCCCCACCCTACCCCCGGGGACCATGATTTAAACAAACTTGAATCTACAGTATCTGAGGATGCTTCCACTCCAATTTGAGCTTTTCTGGCCCAATAGTTTTTGAGAAGAAGATTTTTAAAGATTTTCTCTATATATTTCTATGTAAAAATTCATCCCCCATTGTGGCCCCACCCTACCCCTGGGGACCATGAATTAATCAAACTTGAATCTACACTATCTGAGGATGATTCCGCTCAAATTGGAGCATTTCTGTCCCAATAGTTTTTGAGAAGAAGATTTTTAAAGATTTTTTTCTATATATATTATGTAAAAATTCATCCCCCCATTGTGGCCCAACCCTACCCCCGGGGACCATGATTTAAACAAACTTGAATCTACACTATCTGAGGATGCTTCCACTCAAATTTGAGCTTTTCTGGCCTAATAGTTTTTGAGAAGAAGATTTTTAAAGATTTTCTCTATATATTCCTATGTAAAAAATCATCCCCCCATGGTGGCCCCATCCTAACCCCCGGGGACCATTATTTAAACAAACTTGAATCTACACTATCTGAGGATGCTTCCGCTCAAATTTGAGCTTTTCTGGCCTAATAGTTTTTGAGAAGAAGATTTTTAAAGATTTTCTCTATTATATTCCTTCGTAAAAATTCATCCCCCCATGGTGGCCCCACCCTACCCCCGGGGACCATGATTTAAATAAAGTTGAATCTACACTATCTGAGGATGCTTCCACTCAAATTTGAGCTTTTCTGGCCCAATAGTTTTTTGAGAAGAAGATTTTTAAAGATTTTCTCTGTATATTCCTTTGTAAAAATTCATCCCCCCATGGTGGCCCCACCCTACCCCCGGGGACCATGATTTGAATAAACTTGAATTTACACTATCTGAGGATGCTTCCACTCAAATTTGAGCTTTTCTGGCCCAATAGTTTTTGAGAAGAAGATTTTTAAAGATTTTTTTCTATATATATTATGTAAAAATTCATCCCCCCATTGTGGCCCCACCCTACCCCCGGGGACCATGATTTGAACAAACTTGAATCTACACTACCTGAGGATGCTTCCATACAAGTTACAGAATATCTGGCCTAATAGTTTTTGAGAAGAAGATTTTTGAAAAAATACCTACAAATTTTAAAATAATTCTAAATTATCTCCCCTTTAAAGAGGGTGTGGCCCTCCATTTGAACAAACTTGAATCCCCTTTACCCAGTGATGCTTTGTGCCAAGTTTGGTTGAAATCTGCCCAGTGGTTCTGGAGAAGAAGATGAAAATGTGAAAAGTTTACAACGCCAACGCCGACAACGCCAACGACGACAGACAACGGACAAATTTTGATCAGAAAAGCTCACTTGAGCTTTCAGCTCAGGTGAGCTAAAAACTGTAACACAATATTGTAATCAAAACACAATTACATAATCGTATCAAAATCAGCTGTTCTTATATGAACAGTTTCACATGCAAAACACTGTCACACAAAATAGTAATTAAAACACAAAACATAAAAAAGTACATACTAAGTAATCTTATTAAGGTATCCAATCCATATTTAGGACCCTAATTTTTTAAAATTTGAATATCCATCATGTATTAAATACTCTGATATATTAATTTAAAGCATTTTATAGTAGAGAAAGAAATTCTCAAAAATATTATTAATTAAGCAGTAATTAATTAATGAAGATTGCATTAACGTCTATGGGGACAAGCACATTTTAAAAAAAAAATGAATATTAAGAATATCAATAAATGTTTTGGTGGAAAGATGCAATCCATCATTATGAATACATAAACTATTGAAAATAAATTTGATATCGTATATATTTTTTTAGAATTAATTTTTTATAAATTAAAAGCAAAGGGGAGCAACTCTTCAATAAAAGGAAAAGGTCATTTATTAAGACACATTCTGCTCTTATATACTGACACTTAAACATGAAAATTTTGTCCAAGTATACTGAGTATTAAGCCCATACATATCTGTTATGCATCCAGATTCATTGAATCTGGGGCTATTATGGATAGGAGACCTTAAAATCAGCTGTTCTGATAATCGACAGCGATTGAGAGCAGTTACAGCTGAGTTTACTCAGACTGACATGTACCTGACTTTTTATCAATGATGACATGTGGCAAAAGTGGCTAGCTACATTATGTACATCAAACAGCTGTCAAATATCAAAAGAAGTTCAAGGTTTTTAAATGAAATAAATCGCAATGCTGGAGAACTGTCATATGTCTATATGTACAACCAGGACGTATATACGTTCCTGGTACAATAAGTATTTATTTACCCTAAACGTGTGCTGGATCTGGTGAATTATCTCCACACCGCGAAGGTGGACATACTCCATGATTCCAGCCTCCTCCCCGATCATCGTGTACACTGTCAATCGATTCTAAAGGAATTCTAAAGCACTCGAATATTTACTTGAAAAGTAACAAGTATATTTTATCAGTGTTATTAGTGTATTACTTGATAAAAAGAGACCGAAAATGCATGTAAAATGCCATACACGATCCTGTTTACGTTGAACATATAACTGGAAATTAAATGTACCTCGCTAAAAACGAAAGCGAACTTGGTGGTCATCTGTTTTCCGGGATATCACATTTAAACACTACAACATTTAATGTGTAAATATTTGTAAAATATTCGTTTCGCCAAAACTGCACGTGCTTAGGGACGGAACGGGACCCCCCTCCCCCACATACACACACAATATTCAGTCCTTCATTTCTGAATTATTTTATTATCATTCATTTTTTAAATTTATATGTTGATGCACATGTATGCTACACTATAAAAATATTGTACATAAACTTGCCCTACAACGACTAGGCACACTACCACCCTTTCCTGCATCTGGAAAAACCAACCCATTTCAGAGAGAGAGAGAGAGAGAGAGAGAGAGAGAGATTATTTTTCTGTAGATATGAATTTATGAATTTTAAACAAAATGGGCAAGCTAATTATATCATATCAGCTAATTTGAGTCCCATCTCTTTCTGTAAATTAGTTCCGTGTGATATAATCAATGTATAATTAGTATATATGGATATAGAAATTCAAGTGCCTAATATCAAATCAACAGGAAACTAGCTATAATTTTCATTTCCCCAATCCGCCCATCCACCATAATTTGGAGCCGTGTTCATATCACGAACTCATTTATTGTTTACTCTGAAATGACGTTCACGCAGCTGTTGGAAAGGAACACCATGCATCAGAGGCTAAAAACAGGTCCCAAATGGTTATAAATACATGTTTATCATTATATTAAATCAATTTGATTCCTAACAGCGAGTGTATCATATAAATGTGATCAGGCAATACCATATGTTTTAACGATCTTCGATCATCAGCAATGTTCGATAAATCTAAATTATCCGGATTGTTTTTTATTCGTACCAGAAATCTGGGGCCCGTTTCACAAAAGTATCTTATGACTAAGATCTATCTTAAGACCAAAATTTGTCATAAGATCTCGCCATAGCTGTTTCACAAAACTGTCATATCTTATGATTATCTTAAGATCTGCCATAATCTGAAGACAACCAAATACACGTCTTAAGTCCAACTTTAACATGGCGAGAGCATATATTTTGGTTTACAACCAAAGGCCGAGTATAATTCGAGTGCGCGCGATTTTCCACTGTCTTTTATTTTCCTGCTGCCGTTAGTGCAACGTTAAAAATTTCTTTAGTATTGTGGTTTTAATCGAAATTAACATTATCCGTAACATTTATATGTTAAAAATAATTTATTTTTTGACATTAATCGGGTAAAATTCTAAAGTGGTACTACCTTTTAAAGACAGCATTTATTAATGAACGTCAATATATATATTGCACTACTCCAAATTAAGAGTGATAGGGCGCTGAAAAAATTAACTTTGATATAATCAAAGTTTTAGCCAGTTGATCGACATTTTTAACATTTTTTCATTGTGGACTTTTTACAATAGTTTTCATACATGTGAAAGAAAAAAAAACAGAACCCTTGGACAGAAATACAAAAACTAATAATTTATTTGTAGATAATAGTAATGCTTTTTCGACCATGTTCGAGTTTAAGACTTCAGGGCACACCTTCTCTCTCAATTCCTAATGATTTCTTTATCATGTCTTCTCTCGTCTTCTACCAGAGACATAGAACCATTTTAACAAGACCTTGGACTTTCATTAGGACGTAGCTATCTATTTCTTGCGTCAAAGCAAGCTAAAAATGACGCGGTATGAAGCAAAATATGCACCGATTGCGTAGTCTTAGCTCAAAAGCCAGACAAATCTTGTTGATTTCAAAGAGCCATGGCTGAGTGGCTAGCAATGAAATAGACATGCCTACGTCACATTGCTGTTTGACTCAACTACCCAAAGTCCAAGCTCTTGTTAAAATGGTTCTAAATAACATGTTATTTATGTCTCTGCTTCTACAGAGCATTTGCAACAGAGACATTCTGCATTGAAACTAAATTTCCACTGCGTCTGTTAAATTGGACACCACACATCGTAGTCATTTTCACATGAGTTCACGTTCATATCCATACCCGCTTTACAATCACAACTGCGTGCATTCAAACAACATCTATATATTGTTTGTACAAGCCCAAATGCAGCGGTGAATCTAATAAAATATTTCTAGGACTGCAACATACTTGTACTTTATAAAAATAGCTATCATTCCGTAAGTTATATGTACAATTTTACTAATAAATAGTTTTATATCAATGTTTCAGTAACCAAATTTTATCATACTTTAGACAGCTCAGTTTAGCAATACCCCCCCCCCCCCCGGGGGGCCCCTCTCCTGTAAAAGATATTCAGTTGATACAGGTTTCAGAGCATAAAAAAGCTAAAATGTAAAATATAAACAAAATGAAAACAGCCTCCGCGCAAGTACAGTATTTTTGGTATAAATAACAATATTTTTTTAGTATGTTCAAGAAAGAGGTTTGCCTTAAGAACTGTCTTAAGATTTCTAACACTTAAGATAGTTTTGTGAAACGGAACTGATATATTTCTTATGATAAATCTTACGATAGTTTTGTGAAACCCACCCCTGCCTTCTAAATAGACTTCAAAAATAATCATGTTGATTTCAGACTCAAATTCCCATAAAGACTTTGGCTGTTTCTTTTTGCTAACGTACTGATGTACATTAACAGTAATTTTGTGAATTTTACTTAGTTTTCACAACCAATTTATTAATTTGTTAAAAGAAAGATGTAAATATATATAACGCGGATGATGTATTTTTTCTGCAATGTTGCCACCTTCATATCCCGCATGAATCACAAACGAAAACATTTTATTGTTTAAGTAAAAACTGTAAAAATTACACGTCGCGATATATTTATCAAACTAATAAAACGTTGTTTTTTTTTGGCATATTTACAATCCAACGGCTCTTGGTTTGCTCTATTTCCTGATAGAGGTAAAAACCAATGAAAACTCCTAGTAAATCGAATTTTAAGTCGGACACAGTATAAAATACATTAACATACAAAACTAACATTAAAAGCTACAAAAGGTTATCACTGCAACGTTCTATTTCGTTTATCGTAAAACTGGTGCTGTCGAATGCAAAACGAATTAAAATTTAATAGTTAAACATTGGCTGGGAGGTTTAGTATTTGTTTCAGAACAGAATTTATTTATAGAATTATTCAAAATACCTGTAATTATATATACGCATTCATGGATACTTTTTGGAACAATAACTAATACTCATTACCACATTGTATAATGACAACAAGAAGTGTATACAATGAATAAACAAATGCATTTATTGACCCCTGATACAGGCATTAGCCCGGGGGCCAGCTCATCTGTCTCCCTCCCAGGACGTGGATATGGAGGTGATACACAGACTGGGCACCGTCAGGGCCGTTGTTTATCACTGAAAAACAACAGGGTAATGTAGATAAAAATCATAATATATATATATATATATATATATATATATATATATATATATATATATATATATATATACCCAAGAAAAACCTCAGTGGTCGGTGAAATATATATAAAACTTAAATAAATGAAAACTCAAAGAACGAGTAAAACATAAGCGCTTTCATTTTCATCAGATGTTTTACAAAACCATAATTAGTTTAGTTTAAGAAATATTTTATTCAAAAATATACACATAAGTATAAAAATGAACACGGATTGAACAGCAGGCAAAAATAGCCTTTATTAGTTCTCTCCATTTGAGATCAAGGTATAAATATTTATAAAACTTATAGTGTATACATATAATGAAGTATTGTAAAACATCTGAAGAAAATGAAAGAGCTTATGTTTTACTCGATCTTTGTGTTTTCATTTATTTAAGTTATAGAGAGAGAGAGAGAGAGAGAGAGAGAGAGAGAGAGAATGAGAGAAAGGGAGAGAGAAACAGAGAGAGAGAAAGAGGCAAAAACACAGAAAAACAGAGAGAGAGAAATGATAGGGGGTTGCAATACATGCATTTATTGGAGAAAGGGAGAGAAACTGAGAAAAAATACAGAAAAACCACACAGAGATTGTTAGAGTATATGGTCTTGCCATTGAACATTTATCCACTTTGTTTTAGAACATAAAAAAATACATTATATATTTTCATATCTAGCTTCGATATTGTACTAATACAGAGATTATATGTACTACATATACTTGTATCTTCCTTGTATGCTCTAAATTCCACTAAGAACCATAATGAAGGTGAATAGAAAGAAAAGTTACATAAAATAGGTACATAATCTTATTACATGTAGTTTCCAATTATAAATGATTAATATTACCGAGTCTGTATCCATTGGAGAGGTTCTCTTTCTCTGCTACTCGCTTTGCTGTCATCAGAAGGTGTCCCAATAGCTGTTGGGAAAAACATATTATATATAGTATGAATTGAATTGAGCATAAAGTACATGTATGTTTATTGAAGACTGATACATTCAATCTTAATTCTGCTGATAATTAACGAACAAATCAATCAACTGGGCTACAAAATAGTAACATGTATCAATTATTTATCTGGTTATGAAATCTAACATTCAAAATTTCAAGGCACCCAATAAATGCAGCTGAACATCATGAATTTTTAATATCAATACTGTTAAAAGTTTTAATCAAACTATGTTTTTATGACAAGGTTAAAATCCATAACACACATCAAATACGTGTTATGTACAGCTCCTAACCATTTATCTATTAAGAGTTTATAATAGGAAATTGGTGTGCCTGCTGTGTTGGCAAATTTGATTAACTAACACGAAACAGTTTTATATCATATATCTAGTAGTGTATCAGCCCTGATACAAGGGTTTTGGACTAGGTGAGACAGCAACCGGTACTAGGGCTTTATCGCCCTAAAGGGCGATATTTCTCTGTCACAGCTCGCCGTGAAGGGGCTGTATTGCCCTCAAATTTAAAGTCGTAATTCTCCAATACCTCTGTTTTTATTAAGACTAGTTTGTGAAATAACATTAGAATAACAAATAAATCATCACCTTAGATGTCTGAATAATTTATCTATAATTGCTGAAAATTGAAAAACAATAATTCAGAAATAGCGCCAAACAGTGATATGTATCTAAGTAAGGGGAGGTAACCTACACAATGGTTGAGTGTTTAGAACAATAGCACACTTTATTTAATATCAATTAACTTTTAAATTATGGAGGATACAGAGAAGAATGGAGCATGAGACTAAATATTAGAACACCAGAGTTTAGGTGGTAAAAATTAAATAGTTAAAGGAACGGATGCGCTTATTGTTCTCAAACAACTTGCTAACAGTGTGGATTTTTATGAATGGAATCTAACAGGAAATCCCAGTGAAAGAATTTGACTCATTATGAAGTTGAATATGATAGAAGTTTCTCTCTTGATAATTTTGAATTCTAAAAGATGGTGCTTCATCAGACGACAGACCCCCTACTGCTGAATATCAAACAATGACAGTTTGTCAACAAAGTCTGACAATTCTTACATTTCTGAACACATATAAAAAGGAATAAAAACGAACGAGTTTTGTATATCTGAAAAAAAAAATGAATAGATTCTTTATAATAAATTATATTCCTTATTTGGAATATAAATAAAAATCTTTGATTTTAGATATATGATATAAACAACATCACACTGTTGTTTTGATCACATTCCTGGTATCAGCCCTCGGATGGTATCTGCCCCGCCCTTCGGGCTTGGGCCGATTCCAACCACTTGGACTGATACCAGGGCTGAGATCAAAACAACAGCGTGATATTCTATATATAACATAACAAACCTGTAGATCTGTTTCCTGGGCATCACTGAGGCCTGGTATGGGGGACTTGGGAATCACCAAGAAATGTACGGGAGCCTGCGGGGAAACATCCCGGAAAGCCAGGCACTGAAACGAAGAGCCAATTAAATATGTGCACTATACATGAAGCCAATCAAAACCAGGCACTTAAACAAAGGGTACCAGGTAATACGCAGCACAGTTAAGGCTGTCAATAAATTCCGTTCAGACAAAAAGTACGGGAAATGTGCATTATGACATCACAGAATATTACAAACCTCGAAAGTACTAATTAATTCATTTATTAGCAAAATTAATTTATACTATTATTTTAATTAAGAACAACGAATGCTATTACTTACAATTTCGATGTCTGTTATATCGTACACACTGAAAAATAAGCGAGAGGTCGTTCTCGCTGTACTACAAAATATGACGTCATATGCTTCAAAATGACGCATTAAGTTAAGTCATTGAAGGCTATCATGCGGTTTTTTAGCGATGAAAAATAAATTCCATAGATTAACGGAAAATTATAAATGAATATTTTGTTTAACATTATTATTAGTAGAATGCTACCTATATAGATTATTTTCAATTTGTTATAATCATGCATCGTATTAAGAGGCAACCTCGGTTTTGTATAAAATATCGTATATTTTAAAGCTGGGTGCCTAAATAAATCACTTTATTGCAAGGGCATACACTTATCTGATCATGACAAACTTTTACATGTAAATTTGAAATATGCTATGTAATTTAAAAACTTCCAAGATCCTTGTGAAATCTCACAAATTAATTATTTTTTAATGCAATTAACACTGTGACCTTCAAAATTATTCAACATATGCATTATAAATTATGTTTTTTTCTAACAAATAATATTATCTTACAAAGTTCACAGCATTTTTTAAAATCTACTATATACCATCAAGTTATTTTATAATTCAGTTGTGAATTTTGACATGATTATGCCCTTGCAATATTCACATTTTTAAATGACCTCAAAACCACAAATGCATCTGCTTGTACCATGCGACTGTCATATCACGTGACCACTATAAACATAAAATATTGTACTATTATATATATATTTCAGAAATATATTGCATTTGAGCGACTGTTATTGATTTTAAAAAGGACATGTCCGATGAACTAAAGTATACGTGTTTTCATTACAAAAATTCGCCGATATTTTTATTGGCCGCCTTAACTGTACTGCGTAGCCAATCAATGTCATGCACTAAAACAAAGGGTAATAGCCAATCAATGACATGCACTGAAACAAAGGTCATTACCAATCACAACCAAGCTCTCTAAGTAATGCAAAGAAAACTAGCACTGAGAAATGTCAATGTAATAGCCATTTAAAGTCATGCACTGCACAAAACAAAGGTTATCAACTTATCATCAATGAATGTTAGGAAATGAAATTAAAGTTATAGCTAACCAAAGACAGCCAACCAAAGACAGGAACACCACACTAATCACACACTATGTGTGGTTAATCCCTATCAATGAAACATTTATCACATTAAAATACCAAGGCTGCAGTGATAAAATGTAAACAATCTTATGGCATGTTGTTAGTTAGGATAAGAATAGCATTTTTTTCCCTATAAATTACTGAAGTTTAAAATACTCCAAACCAGAATGCACAATTACTGTACCGACCAGACAAACCTAACTAACAACAGAGCAGACCCCAACTAATCCCCAGGTTATGAAAATTTGCGTTCAATCTCGGGGTTAACTTTGGGTCCACTCGGAAATTACTTTGGGATTACTCAGGGTTTGCTTTTGGGGTCCACTATTACACTGAAGTGTGAATTAGACCCATCAATTTTCTCACATTATCACAGGTGTGAGATATCATTTTGTCCAGTGTGAGACAGCGTTTTTCAGATTTTTCTGTCTTACACTGTGATTTACTATGCCGCTATAAAATATAAACAAACATTGTATGCTGTAAGGAATGTTTAATGATGGAGTGAGCTAATCTATTCATTAAAAAATTGTTGTATGCTCTTTTCGTCACTTGCAGTATTATTTTGTAGCTTGCAGAGGGATAAACCAAAAGTAAACTTTTGAAGGTCTAAAGAGAAAGTTGTCAGACATCTTTTATTTAAAATTAAGCAAGAAAAATAATCATTCATTACATACTCATGTGGGATAGTGAAATTCCACCTCTAGGCCAAAATTCATGGTCTAGGACTTGGCAGAGCCTCATCTTAGACCGTGAATCTTTTCCCCTCTGTGGAATAAGTCACTATCCTGCACTTGTAATAATGAATGATTCTATTTATCTTACCATTCTACCACCTGTAAATCTCGCCCCTTGTATATTCCAAATACACATGTAGCGTCTGCTTTCAGGGGTCTACTTCTGATCAGGGTTTACTGTAAACCAACTTAAATTTATTGGCGTGCGAAAAATTTAGCGAAAGCTGTCGTTGCGAATATTTCTCGCCATGAACCAGTCCTTGTTGTATAGTTGACTACTTGAAAAAAGCATGATGAATGTTTATAAATTAAAATTTTCATATTTATTTCACTAAACTTTGAACATGCTGAAATAGAGTAGTAATTTATAATATTGATTTAAAATCTTTTCTTATTGCAGTGTCCTTTACAAAAATTTAGATTAATATTATGAATCAAAATTTGTACATTATAATTTTTTTATGCACAAATTTTGATTCCTTAAATTAATAATCTAATTTTTTGTAAAGGACAGTAGTAATGGAGTAGGAAAGGAGAAATAAGCAAATACCAAAAAATATATATGACTGGATTGGGAATCTAACCTGGGACCCCTGCAAATCTAGTCAGCTTTATCACTGAGCTACATGTACCATGGCCAAAATCCATTGTCTATACAGCCCCAACTATTATATGTACATTTATTTATCAAACTGTCTCTCCACACAGATGCGTTTTATCAAATTCAATTATTAATAAATTATAGAAAGATTACTTCCTAGGCCAAGTTTATCTTTAAATAGATTATCCCTTACAATTGTTTTGAAATATCAATTATTAATTTTACCTGCTCATCCTCATAGATAATATCTGCTGGGATCGATTTATCAACTATCTTTGAAAATATAGTTGGTTCTGCTGTCTTTTTTGCTCCCTTGGCTTTTTCTACCTCATCAGACAGTAGAGACCTACTTGTACTAAAATTCTGAAATACATATAAAGTGCGTTATATAAGGTTTAATAATTATTTTTTTTAAAAATACATACGTTTTAAAAATAAAACAATAATTGAAATGGTCCACTGCTCGGTTCTCTTTGAAAAAAAAGGTGGATCTTAAGTTTTTAAATATATTAAAATAAAGTTTTTGTACGTCCTCATTTTAAAAATAAAATCTAACAAACAACAGACTTGCAAGGTATTTTCATGGGTAAGGCAAATGCATTTCTGATTAACAAAATACCTTCGACTTCAAAAAACTTTCAGGAATAGGACTGAAAGATTTACCATTGGCAGATGGGATTAAAGAATTTACGAAACATCTGTTTCGGAAGCCTCTACAAACTAAATAAGACAAATTAGAGGCATTAAAAGCATTTGAAAAAAGAACTGAACGTAAAGTAGCCATCAGAATCAAAGTGAAAGTAGGTCATACTTTATTGATATCGTATCCCGTGCCCGACAGGAATTTCAAAGGACAAAAAGGGGAAGGGGGGGAGGTAATTCAGGTACATGTACATGTATGTACAATATTGTAAGAAAAACCCGGGACGTAGCATCTTTTGTTGTAAGTGAAGGTGGGCGGGGGGGGGGGCACTCATGAAATGCACATTTGGTTTAGTCGTAAAATACATATTCAAATTTAATTTGTTCATGTTATATAATAGAAGTTTACAAAAGGACAGTTTCTAATTTTATTCAGTTTTGAATATTATAACAAACGGTAATAAAAAAAAATAACTCCTAAAGGTGTTGGTGGTATCGAGCCCACAACCTAAAAGGCCTAGTTCTGTAAGGAAACCTAATGGCTGGTGCTCTAACCACTGAGCTATTACAGTCACAATAAAGTTCATAGTTTAAAAGCTATATATGCAGTGACTGACCACAAATTTACGGACTTGTATTATTTTTCTAAAACACTCAATTGTTGGTATACAAAATTATATTTTAGTGGGTCATCTCTCTACGTTTTTGTTGATTGTAATCGGTTTGATTCCATCCAGTATATATATAGACCTCATTTAGGAATGGCAAAAGAAATGGCATTGAAGTTCTAAAAATGAACATATTTGGAGGTTTTGATACGCAAACGCCAGTTTAAATCAACATATTCCAAATATGAAACATATTTAAGTATTAGAAATTGATGTTATGTTAGATATACATTGTTTTGAATGATTAAAAAATTATCAGCTTTGTTGATATATTAATTTTACTCTACCCTGTATGTTTCATATCGACATTTTACACGCCTTATTCACCCATCTTTTACGTGCTCCCCAAAAAGTAGAGGAGGGGATCCGGAGCAACTCTATATGATTAATTAATTTTCTATCTGTAAATTTAAATAAGAAAATTGTTTGGTGCGAGAAAAAGATGGAGGGAGGGGCAGCTGCAGCCCCCCCCCCCCTGGCCCCTTGTTGATGCTTCGTGCCTGAAATATACTGCATATGTTCAAATTGTTGCTTGATTTTTATTTTTTATTTCTCGAAAAATCGGTAAACAAACGCCGGGGAACTTTTGATTAACACTAGGTCTAGCTTGGATTTAAAAATTCGAAAAATTATTTTTACTTTCTGTAACGTAGTTCTATGCCGCACAGTCACGTGTTAATCAACTTTAAATGTTTATTTAAATGCAAGATAAAAAAAAAGTATGAAAGAAAGCTCGTTGCACCTAGATATGATTGCCGATCATGACTATACAACTTTAAACTTTTCAATCGATCGATTTTAACCGTAGCTGTATAGTCAATTGATCTAATACAATACGAAAGAAACGAGGGAATTTAAAAACCTCTAACCCGGTAGTAGAAATAAAAAGTTTACTTCTTGCCAAACCGTTCGAAGATCGTATTGAAAATTGAGATATACATCTCTATACAATTCCGGCATGCAATGATTGTGAAAAATTAACAATGATTATAATAAGTAAATAAGTGAATGTGCTGTCGGGATGGGATTTTTTCATGTAATATGGACGATATTTCTATATTTCCTATATATATGTGTCTTATTCTCTACAAAATCGGGAACTGGTACGTATAAAATGAAGAGACAATGTGTACGTGTGTATATGTGTTATAATTTTTCATGACCTTGAAATGATTTGTTAATTACACATAGACCTAGGTAGCCATCACGTGAATTTCAAAATTATATTTTTTGATATTCCGTAGAAATAGATCACATCAATAAATAAATAAAGATATTTCGATCGATAGATTTATGTGCTCATATATCTATTTCTTTGATCCGAGTAATCAAAAACAACTTTTACATGTGTTTAAATCAAAATATATACTAAATTAAAAATCACGGGCAGGCATATGATCAATATAAGTATATGTTTTTTATGTTATTAATACATGTATTTTTTTTTTCAACAATATGATTGTGTTGCATTTTTTCAGAATTTAGTTTCGCTGCAAATTTTGCTTTTATAATACATATTTTATATACAAATTAAAGGGACTCGTTTTTTTTTAGTATTATGAGGTGATCAAATACGGTCGGGGTGATCATTTGAATCAAATAAAGCCCGAAAGGCTTCTTGATAGATTTGACCACGCCCGACCGTATTTGATCACCTCATAACATTTAAAGAGTGGTTCCTTATTACTTAAAAAAATAATATAAATTTTAGCAACAGTGCCATTTAAATTCTAAAATAGCCATTGATGAAATGTATAGGACTATACATTACTAAATAATTTCGTAGTGTTATCACAGACAAATACACTGAAAAATATAAATAATTAAGAATGTATCTTGATCAAACCTCAAATAATAAATCCGACCAAAACAAATTAATTAAACGTAACAGTTTTAAGAAAAAAAATACTTTGTAAGAATGAAATATAAAGCAAATTGTTGGGGTTTTTTTTACAGGACGACACAGTAATGTGTCAAATTAAGCCTGTCAGAGCCCTCTAGATAATTTTTACCACAAAAATATGACGAACAAATATTCATAAAACGTTACATTGTATATTCGTTTTTACAAATTCAGAGGTTAACTAAAACAGGAAAAACGGTATGTATAAATCTTTTAAAATAACTTACATGTAGCAAACACCGCCATACATTATAACCTATATGACTTTTCAATATATTTTTTTTTTGTATTATTTTTTACATTTAATGAACATTGAATTATTTATGAATATCTTTTTATTAATGATCTAAGCTGCCAAATTTCCACAAATTAATCACTTCCTGATTGACGGATTATAAACGTGGATCAAAATCCATTTCTTGTCAAGGTATACATTCTCACCTAATCTGTAAAATCGAACAGCAGGTCGTTGTAACTCAATACAGTTTGGTTGTTATATTTCATGTAATGTCTCTTTTTTAATTAAATTGTAGATATTATATCAGTATTATTTTTTTAACGAAACAAAAGGAAATACGGTTTAAATGTTTTAAAATAATATTTGCGAATGATTAATACAGAGATGTTACAACAAGAACGCAAAAATACAGGTATTGGTTTACCTTTTTTTAGACGGTCAGTTCACAAATTGGGTGATTTTTGTTATTTATTATTTTTTACTTTTTTTAGGGGGGGGGGTGGAGGGTTGTCAGAGGTTTTTAATTAGAAAGGTTTCTGTCAACTAAATGTACTTTAATCTTGTACATGCAATAAAAATTTTATATATCTATAAATACATCCAAGTAATTTTTTTCGTTAAAAATCTTTCACGTTCTTTTACAATTGCAACTATGATCTGTATGTAAGGACGTGTACATATTTTGTGTACAATTTATAACAATAGAATCGGATTTACATTTCACCGACCCATTTGTCCCTTAAGTTTAATTTTTAGATTATATAATAGAAGTTTACACAAGATAAGTTGCATGAGATTATATAGACTTCTCAAATATTATCTGTACTAGGCGGATACAACAGCTGTTTGTCGTTGATGATTTTTCATGAAAGTGTTTTCATTGTCAGGCACATTTACATTTTTGTTAATATTACTTTAAATATAAATGGAAAAGCATCTACCTTTTTACTATTTTAACACTCAACCTCCATCAACCTTCTTTACACTCTACCCCCACCCCCGCCAACCCCTCCCCTCCGCACCCGGTATCTGACCCCGCGTGCACTTATTAATTATTTGTGGTTTAATTAGGGGTACACAATTACTAGTAATTCAAATTACCTGGAATTATGAAGTTCTTTTTTTTTTTATTAACAGATTTATGTGAAAACTTTTATAGATCTATGAAATTTGTAAAGAAAATTGCACGAAAAAAGTTTTCTCTTTACTCATCATTCATCAGCTGTTTCTTTACACTGCATGGTTTTATATTTTCTTTAATATTGACTTGTATGAAATTAAATTCTAGATTTAATCCAAAACTGGTATTTAAACCATGACGTTATTAATATAATTTGCATATATATAAATTTTAAGGGGATGAAACACATTTATTTTTTACTGGTTTATCTATTAATTCATTGATTTATCTGGTAATTTAGAGATAGTCAAAAAAATCGTTTAATCATTCTATACAATTTTATCTATTTCTTTGCCTGTTATTTTCTTTGTAAAAAAATCTTAAAGATGACGCAATGACCCATTGAATCTTCCCTCCATTTTGTCTTCCATTTGTATGAAAATCATGCATTCAACATTACTTGTCATCGTTTTGATGGCAAGCCAAGCCATTATTATTTGAACTAACCCATGAGTAGTAAATGTCTGATTTAGCAAACATTTTAAACCGTTTTTGGCAAACAAAATAATGTGCGATGAAAGGAGAAATAAATGCATATTATGCACACGGTTTGCACATATAAACTCATTCCTCTCTTTCAAATAAATACTGACTGCAGTTGTTGACTAGCAAAAGACGGGGAAATACAACTTTCATTTTATGTGTATATTGTGTGTATGTGTATGTGCATGTTATGTAATTTTCTCGGTTAAGGTGATATTTTACAACTCGAGATATCAATATGGATGAAAGTACAGCATATTAAAAAAAATCACAGTATTGAAATTTTGAATTATACAGGTTTTTTTAAACCATAAAATGCATTCTGAAATTTCTTATAACGGAAAAAAGTATAAATCCTGCAGGTTTCGAACTGACATATCAAATTAGAAATGGAAACTGTATAAGAGGAGAAATATGTTTCCTTGTTCATGTATATACTATTATAATTCTACATGTAAGTTATACATGTAGTATATTTTATCATCTATACGTATTTCTATTTATGAACCGTTTATTATCATGGTCGTCAAATTTCTAGGTCAGTCACGTGATTCAAAAAAACTAAATAGATTTCTTTTAATTATTCGTGAATAGTCGATTTCCTTAAATTCGTGGATTTCTCGAAAAGTCGATTTATTCGTATAATTTTGCGAATTGTCGATTTCATTTTTTATTTCGCGAGAAGTCGATTATTTGGTGATTTTCGCCAATAGTCTTTTTATCACTTGAATGATAATGAATGCATTGTCGGACGCATACAAATATATAGACAGTGTGAACAAGATTGTGAGAACGTTGATTCTATGGAATCGATAAAAAACTAATACATGTATAGACATGCCTTTCATGTTTATAACGAATCAAATCCACCTCAACCAGCAACAATCCAATTCATTCTGTTAAATAGAATTATTGAAAGCTGAAACCAGTTCTCCTCTATCTGTTGTCGTACACAGATTTTTGATGATCAAGAAATCTAAAAACAATTGAAATAGACGCTTCATGCCAAAACTATATTTAAGAATTTCTACTAATTTGAATTAAAAGCGCACGAGAAATGGAAATAGAGTCACTTGGAGTTTCAGGAATGCCTCAACATATTTTTTGATCCTTATTGATTGAACAGGAAAAAAACCCTTAAAGAGACACTACAGCTCATTTTCCTCATCTTGGTTATTTCTTTTTTTAAACAGAGTTCAATAAAAGAATAGAAGTTATACATGTACTGAAAGTTTGAATCTTTTTGCTGCATTAATAAGCTCGAGTTTGCGTGTTAAAGATGGCCCGGATTTCAAACTTTATATCATATTGGTTGGAACTTTGAAATTTTATTTACATCACGTGATTTTGAATGACAGCAGTTGTCAATGGAATTGGAGGTAATTTTACAGAAATGAACAGTTAGTGAAAATAATTCATGCACATGATCATGAACATGACAAATAAAGCATCTTAATTCGTAATGTTAAGAGATTTCTACATTTGATACGACCACGGAAATTTATTTCACCTGATGCACCCGACAAAGAGGGAATGGAAATGCTCGGCGGATCTACATGTAGATGTTAAAACATTCTTATAATTACAAATGATGCATTGATGACAAAAGTAGATTTATTATTTTGATCTCTTACAATATATATATATATATATATATATATATATATATATATATATATATATATATATATATATATATATATATATATATATATATATATATATATATATAGTTCGCACTTGTGTTTTGTCTCCATCTCTTTTGATCCTTTTATGGCCAAATTTGTGGTCTCTTATCGTCTTGCTGAAAGCCACGCTGAAATGTTTACAGTCCATGAGCTTGCGCATGTTAAACGAAAGACTTGCATGGCTAGCAATATTTACTGTATGAACCGTCTAAAATTATTTGTTTTAGCGGTAAATTGAGAATTTTTCGATTTCACAAGGCGTAATTTTTGCAAAGTTCATACATGCAAAAAAAAAAAATCATTTCAGTTATGGAAAAATTATCATTTCATGGAATTTGCGCAAAATGAGCTGTAGTGTCTTTAATTTAATTTTTTTAGTAAACATCCACAGGAAATCTTTTCGCTATCTTTGTATGAAATTATTTTTTTTTTCTACATATAGAGAACATGTACACTACAATCTAAATTAAATGCATTTCATAAATTAATTTACAATGTATGATCATCAATAATCTTTATTTTGTAGCAATCGAACCGCCGGAACAAGTGTTTGAAGCCTGCTACGGAGTAACGGCTGACGACTTTTTGGAGCCGGTGTGTAATATCAGTGAAGTTCTGTATATAAGGGACGTTTATACGTACGCCAAGCCGCACTCGTACGGATGCCCACAAGAATCGACTCCGACCAATCGGAACGACTCATTTTGTTGTCGCTATAGCAACGACACCACAGACTGCGGTTGGCGCTATTATGGCGAACAATTAAGTACGCACTATACAGAGTGTGTAGGAAGGTTGAGGTGTACAGTCAGAGTGTCGTGGAACAGAACAGAACAGAACTGCAATCCGTATATTTACATGTCCAAAAGTAACTACATGAGGCAGTTTTACTATTGCATAAAAAGTAAGAACAAATGCGTAATATATGTGCTTTCATTTTAACACCATATTTTCACGGAGGTCCGCGTGTAAAAGCAACTATCCTTTAACTACATGTACTAGTGTTGTTGATAGAAATGACATATTACACTAAGCTTTAATCATATATATTTCGAAACTCACTGGTAAATATATATTGGATAAAGAAGGTAAAAATTATTCACTAGCATTGTTTAAACGTCTAGGACGATATCTTAGTGTGATGTTTACAGTAAGCAATTACCGTACATCGGGTAACTTCTGCGGTTGTTTATTTTTGGGACATCATGTATCATGTAATATTTGTTTTACTAAACTTTTGATTGACTGCAAGTTCACTAGAGCAAACCAAACTTGTCTATGTGTTTTAATATCGAATGCACCTTATTTTGACACTTTTGATTTCGAGGTGTGTCATAAAAGACACTATGATGGCTCATTGTGTAATCAGTAATTCAAACCGTAAAAATAACCCACCAAAACAAATTCCCAATTGTCTTTTCCACGCATCTTCAGAGGTATTAAATGAGCATAATTTTCAATAATGATATCCTTATGAAATTGGATATTTAATAATCAAAATAGTAATATTTTCTTCAAAATTCTTTTTCAAAAATTTTATTGAGGGAAAATGCAGCTGATTTTTTTTTCTTGCCAAAGATTTCGAAATGTTCTCAACGATTGATATAAATCTTTTGTTTCAGGTTCTTTAATATCGGACATTTGCACAGCTTCAACAAAAACCGGAAGTGAATTATATGTATGGAACGATGGGTATCCAGGCACTAGTGGCGGCTGCGCAACTTCCTCCGGATGTGCATGTTTCGTTTCTGCTACAAAAGGTTCAGCTATCCAGGTGGACCTCCTAGACCTTCGATTGTATGAAGATAGCGGCGGCACGTGTTACCAGCGCCTAGTGATATCTGAAGGAGGATTGGAGACATCCATTGATTGTGATAAAAAGAACGAATTTGCTTTAACGCCTATCTACACGACTCAATCAGATTCTTTCAACATTCGATTTGACAACACACATTCTGGACAAAGTGGAAACTTTTGGATAGCATTGCGAGGTAATATATATTAATTTACAATGTACGATGTTCATATATTAGTGATGCCTAGTCATTTCCTAAAATTTACATTTGCAAATTAGTATGATTTTCCTTAACGCTATTAAAGAGCAGAATTTGTAATTAGTACATTTATATCTGTTTGAACTTTTTAACAGATAAAAGAATCATACTTAACAGTGATCATATCACGATCCTATGATTTGAATGTTGCGTTGCGTGACCAACGTAGTTTATATCCCAGTCAACCTTTTAACGTTCCTATTTATTTCTTAGGTACTTTATTATATAATGATTGTATGTTTAATGTGTAACTACCGACACGTCCCACACTCTTTTCAGCGTTAGATAGTACTGCAACTCTGACCCTGACCTGTGGGAATTCCTCCGCCGTGTTTTCTTGCGGGGAATCCCTTCCAACTACACCAGCACCAACTACATTGACGTCATCATCAAATAGTTCTTTGACTACAACAAATAGTTCCTCGTCTTCATCAAATAGTTCTACTACGTCATCCTCTACCTTGATTGTCTTAACGACAGATTTGACGTCATCAGTTACGGCGCCATTGTCTGCTGCTGCAAGCCAGTCCAAAGCTGATGGTAATATTTTTTTCAATAGCAAATTTACTCCGTAAAATATTTTGCTGCTGATAGCACCTGAATCAATTGTAAACAGGAACATGCATTCTGAAGAAACGGCTTACAACTTATACAAATAATTGTGTATGTTCATGAAGAATGGTTTATATGGGCAGACATTTAGCTATAGATATGTTTCGGCTCAAACGTCCTGCTTTTCTTTGTGGACATTGAGTGCAACAAAAATAGAATGAGCATTGCTTCTAACGTTATGTCCATCCCAAAATACTTTATTTTTTCAAAAAAGAAATTTACAACATGAATGTAGATCAGGAAGGACACTTGGAATAAGCTCATCTAACATGACACTTTTCACCCACAAAGTCAATTAAAAAAAACAATATACATGTATAGCACGATTGGATGATAGAAATAAAGATACAAGTTCTACCATGTACTACTTTAAAAGTGGCTATTTACGCAGTCATCGTTTCTGATATATTGAGTTACATGTATTCAATACCTAAATCAGCAGTTTTCACGCATGGATAATAACAAGAACTTCTGAAGGTATTTTTGTAAGCTTGTTTTAATTCAAAATATCTATACATAGCGTTGTGGGTCAAAATATCAATTTTGAATTTTTCAAAGTTTAATATAACCAAGAGAATTGACTATGTCTCCCCAATCCCGATCTAACAGTATGAATATATGTAGTTAGTAATTACATAATCTTGTGCCAAATAATGATAGTATTTTAAAAAGTCTCTCATACTTAATTAGCATTAAAACATTTGGTAACAAACTATATACAAATCTGTTTAACTTAATTAAAAAGTTAATTTGTTCTGCGTTGTACACATAGAAACGATACGTTAGTACATGTAAATAAATGGCCGAGTTTGAAACCTAAGAGTTATCGAACGTTCCTGCATACACCATTACATGTACATATTGAAGGACAATGTGTTCCCGACATTGCCGTAGTAGACAGGAGAATTATCCTGTTTGTTTTAGTGCATTTGCATAATACATTGAATTGAATTGAATCATAATTATGGTTTTTTTATTGTCTATTCTTTAAACTATTTTCTTACATCACTCGATCAATTGCGATCGCTCAATCAATCAATCAATCAATCAATCAATCATTCAATCAATCAGATTATCCAATCAATAATTTAATCAATCAGCTGCGTTTTTTTTTTAGATATATCTACGTTCTAATTCGATTTCTGACTTTCAAATTATAGTTGCATTCTTTACAAGTATTAGAAATGCCCAAGTTAACCATTTTTGACATTGAAAATGAAAAAATAATCGAAAGATTGAAGATTAAATTGTGATCCTTTAAATCAACTCCTCAGATAGTTATCATTCTCATTGTTAAAAAAAAATTACGAATACTTTTATGAAAACAAATGTGGAAAAAACTAATGTTTAAGAAAATTTTTCAAAAGAATTCACCACTTCTTTTAAAATCTTTACATCGATTATACTGATGCATTTTTCCCGATATACTTCTCATCCCTACCTATTATGTGTTTATGTGTATATAAATGTAACTATAAAATGTACCTCATTCACCAGTCACCTAGTTTTGAGAGAATATAAAGGATTCTGGAATATCATTGACAGATTCTGATAAGACCGCAATGATCGCCGGAACTGTCGCTGGAGCCCTTCTCTTTGCATTGCTAGCTCTGCTTGCTGGCTTTCTACGACATAGATTCCGGAAGGTGAGATTATGTATAATATTGTATATGTCTTTATTAAAATTTAGCACTATCCTTTTGATCTGACAAAGATTGTGATTAATAACACATGTACATATCGGCAAATATTGGGCAAAGATAAGATAATCAATATATAGTTCTAAAAATGGTATTAGAATCAATAGATAATTTAACTTCCTGTAAGCCTTTTTAGAACATGTACTCGCATAAACATAAAGATAAATGTATATCAAACATTAATGATTCTAAAATAATATAGAATATAATTTAGTAATGTAAAAACGCTGATATTGATTTCAGAGATGTTCTTCTTTTAGAATAAAGTCAGTGCCGAAGACGAGTACACCAGCCATTTTGGAACCTTGACCGATGCCAACAACGTCGCTCCTATAGGATACAGACAGCTGACTGAGTGAAACCTTGACCGATGCCAACAACGTCGCTCCTATAGGATACAGACAGCTGACTGAGTGAAGCAATGGCGCGAAATCAATTAGTGAAAGATACTGTCACTGCTTTATTCTTTATTTGAGAATCTAGTTTGCATCAAAATATATGGGTTTTTTTTATATAATTATCGGCATTTTATCTATTTCGTCCATTATGAGAGAGAGAGAGAGAGAGAGAGAGAGAGAGAGAGAGAGAGAGAGAGAGAGAGAGAGAATTTACATGGTTATATTTTATTTGTTGTTTTTTTTTTCTTGTTTTTGTTTGACATTTTTACTTTCATTCAACAATCAATGCACTGACAATACATTGTGTTTTCACAAAAAAACTGTGATATGGTTTACATGATTATATACCAATTATTATGTCATAAAAACTATTCAGGTTTAGCTTTTTATAATTCCGTATTTTTTGCGACCTTGTTAAATACATGTATCAACTCATTTTGACTTAATTGATATTTTCTGGTATCTATTTCAGGTTCTTCTATATCCAGTTTTCTTTTGCCTTGCTTTTGAAATTCTATTTATTAAATGTCGATTATCTCTTTCTCTCTATTTATATCGACTCTTAATAAGTTTGTTTTGCATTTATTTTGAATTAATAAATCCACTCTCAAACAACCCAATGAAAGGCTTATCCATGTACTATATTTATATGATCGTTTTAATAAAATTGATTCAAAAGTTGACTTTGTCCTGAAGTTGCATTTAGCCGAAAATATTACATATTATACATATGATAAATCAAACAGATTATGCATATTTCTGATTTATATGGCTGGCATAGACACAAACTCACTTTATCATAAAATATTTTTTTTAAATTATTAATATTTATCATATATATCATTTTCAAGAATACAGTACCTTAGAACAATTTGGCCAGTTCTAACACAATTCTAGCATATCATTCTATAATGAGGTTTCCAACTGTATATCCGCAATCATTTGATAAGAGAAAAAGGTAATGATTTATTATATATATGCATATGTATGCAGTAGCATGCTATCATATTTTTCAATGGCGTTTTCAAAGACTAATGTTTCCACTGATTCTGTTTCATACGTCAAGCAAACCCCGGCGCATGTAATCCCTTCTTGAGTTCCGTTAACTATATATTGTACATGTAGCACAGATAAATGTTTTAAGACAAACAACTCTAGTATATGGTATGATATAGCTGCTGAAATGAACCTTTTTGAAAGAATGATGTAGATATTCCAATGTGTGTATATATTGCACGTGTATATGTTCACTCAATACCGCGGATTTAGTGTACTCCGAAAAATACAAACAGTCGGGAGCTCCAATTCAGTAACATTGAATGCTGGCACAATCTTAATTTACACTTTTTTAAATGGTCCAAAGTGTATGTATCAATTCAGACGGTGTCGCTATGGCTTCGACTTATCCTCTTCTTGAATCCTTTCTTGAAAGTAAACAGCTTAGATTTAGTCTTATCATTAGCCACCACGGCGGCCTGGGAACAATGTTTCACAAACTCCCGCTTCAACTGAATAACAAGTTCCTCCATGGCTTCAGAAACACCACTATATCCATCCGCCACTGAGACGTCGAACTTCGGACAGTTCAACTGCTCCGCCAAAGTAGTCCCTTCACTGTCACTGACTTTCCTCACAGACAACAGGTCACACTTGTTTGCTATCACCACAGCTGGGATCTCCTGGCCCCTTAGTTTGACCAGCATGTCTTTTAGTGTACACGCGTACTCATAACTTGACTTGTCTGTGATGGAGTAAATAAACACAAAACCGTCGCCCCATTTGATGTGGTTCTCCTTGTGTTCTGCGCTATCCTAAAAAACAAAACACAATTCTATAAATAAATATAGGATTTTATGAAATGGTATTTAAGCTTGATAATTTGTCTTAGTTACATGTAGAAAGTAGCTTATATTGGTGAACTACATGTAAGGAACACGACATATTAAGATACCAATATCGTTTTCAAAACAATTAAATTTGTGCATAAGCATAATGTTCCGGGTGTAAATTATGCTTATAATAAAGCAAATGATGGAACTGCACCTATCACGCGCGTTAAATATCACCATACAAAATTCCTTGAAATAAAAAAGTTATATAATTTATGTTTCTGTTTTAGATTGTATTTACACAAATCAATAAAGAAACCCAATAAACACGACAAACTTTACTGCATTCATGTTTCTTTCTGTATACAGTTCTAAGTATGTTTGAAAACTTAAGAGAACCATCAATTGCTAACAGCTGTTCATTTATCCATTTGATGTCGAATGAATCTTTACGTCCCTTTTATACTAGAAATAGCATTAAATGCCTTGGTATATTGCAATGTTTATTTCTTTATCTTCTCTGCAAAAAAGAATTTATTGCCTATAAATTGTCGGTTTCCTCAACGTTGTGTGTTTCTTTAGGGATGTTATATGCTATACACTTACACTGGCTGCCGTGTCGATGATTTCCAGTGTGACGTCATCACGCGGCGATGGTATTTTGTGATTATAGAGCATCTCTGATAAAAATAGAACAAAATCTACATTACAATCAGTTACCTATCAAGATGAAAATACACACGTGTCAAAAAAAACTGGCATGTATGACTTGAAATGAAATGCAAGATGAAATTTGTATATATCTCGCAGACGTTTGATGAATTGGAATGTCAAATGTATAAAATTTCCCATTTCTTTCCGACATTTTCGATGTTTTGCAGGATAAAATTCAAAGAGAAACCAGCGAGATAATATTGATTGTTAGTATCAGTGACTGGTTTCAAGATAACACAAATAGGTTAAATATGACAAATCTAAAAATGTTCAACAAATAGGAAGCCGGGACCGTATGTCAAATCTATATATAGATTTAAAAAGTCCTCGATCATATTTTAAACACTAGGAGAGCATTTTAAACGAATACAATTTGAAGAACTTTAACAAGATTATTGAACAAACATGCTTCTTTATTTTCAAGTACAAAAATAATTTATTAAACTGCCAATGATTAAAATTGATATGTTGAATCTTACTGTATCTATGAGGTGTTTGTAGTGTAAATTGCTGAAACGTTCAAGGAAAACCTAAATACCTGTACGATTTTATGTGATGAAATTGTTGGCCCGGAGACAGCCTACATGATTCACAATGAAATAGAGTGAATGAAATAACATAATGTTGACTATAACAGAAACACACAGAGGCATGACGTATCTTTCTCATATTATTTACATTTTCCAGTATCTTCGTGATAAAATTAATGACAATTATGTAACTGTACGTAATAAGGAATCATCCTTTGAGTATTATGAGGTGATCAAATTCGGTCGTGCGCGTGATCAAATCCATCATAAAGGCCAGTTCCTTAAAAAACTACATCCCCTATTTAATGATACATATTATTAGATATTTTATTATGAAAAAAATATACCCGGTATAAATAACGTCAGAAGCCTTTGGTCACCCACTACAATGAGTGTGACAAATAATGAACACGAGAATAGCTGAATCAGATCATTTCCCCCACTTGATGAAGCTATATAACACAATTATAAATTTCCAAATCCATTTTTTTATCATAAACAAACCACACACTGCTGTTATATGTTTTCTTCATGAGAGAGAGAGAGAGAGAGAGAGAGAGAGAGAGAGAGAGAGAGAGAGAGATTCTGAATTGGAGAGTAAACAAAACTCTCCAAACTGCATCCAAATTCAATATATTCATTTCTTAGATGGGTACACCTTTCTTTGGAATAAGTTTGTTATTACAAAGATATGTAAGCGATGTTTTTATTCCGATGTTTGGAAACGAATCGTTGAGACGCTTTGATTCTATATCCAGAAATACAAGCTCTAGTATAAAACCTGTTCTCAAGGATGTTTCCTATTCTCTGCTTCAACTTCATTGGTAGGTTTATCCAATGTTTTGGCTCTTATCTTAAGGATAACTAACACATGTGTTCCGTATCTTGCCATGAAATGGTTAAAAAAATGTATGAAATAATTTATGACAGGATTTGTTGATAGCCAGGAATTCATTTGAAGACGATATTTTTAGCTATCGAAGAATTAGCGACTTATAGACGGTAAAGTGGATAGTGAAATGTTGTTACTTTTTTATAAGGTTGGGCTTGATTTGAAAATAAATCCAATATAAGGAAGGTGTATATATATATACACCTTTCACAAGTATGTGTCATACTCAGCCGAATAATGGGATAAAAATAAAACACGGGCAATCCAGACAACTCTCCTTACACAATGAAAATTTTAAATACCCATAAAAAACCGATACATTTTAATACTGACTGTACTTTTAAAAAAAAACAACTTACAATCCTCTTAAATTTTTACAGAACTTAAGGATGGGAAATGAGGACTCTAAAAATACAAGTACTTAGACATCACATGATTAGATAACACTTTCATTTAATTATACTTCCTTGATCTATTTTCAGTGTATTATGACATATCTTTAAGAAAAAAGTAAAAGAAATGTTATAGTTTATTATTCGTTCAAACGACTGTATATTTTCAAAATGAAATTAATTGAATCGGGCATTAGGAAACAACAAAAAAGAGCCTCATGGCCCACTTTGAAAAAATTCAATTTTGTTTCCAATTACACCCCCACCCCCACTACCCCACCCCCTCCTGTTATTCACCCTCGGATTGTGTTGACCTCCCTTTTTGACTTAGTTTTGATATTAAAACGCGAAAAGAGTTATCATAATAGCTTTATTTCATTTTTTTCACAAAGTATAAATATCCTCAACTAACCTCTGCTCGCGAATATCTCGAATATTTATCGTGCTTGTATAATTCTTAGTTTACAATAATGTCTGTCTGTTCTTTTATCCGTTTGTCTGTCTATCTGTTTATTCTATATCTACATACACACAGACCAGCATACAACCAACAGACCCTGCCGTCATACACACAGACCAGCATACAACCAACAGACCCTGCCGTCATACACACAGACCAGCATACAACCAACTAACCCTGCCGTCATACACACAGACCAGCATACAACCAACACACCCTGCCGTCATACACACAGACCAGCATACAACCAACACACCCTGCCGTCATACACACAGACCAGCATACAACCAACAGACCCTGCCGTCATACACACAGACCAGCATACAACCAACAGACCCTGCCGTCATACACACAGACCAGCATACAACCAACAGACCCTGCCGTCATACACACAGACCAGCATACAACCAACTAACCCTGCCGTCATACACACAGACCAGCATACAACCAACACACCCTGCCGTCATACACACAGACCAGCATACAACCAACACACCCTGCCGTCATACACACAGACCAGCATACAACCAACAGACCCTGCCGTCATACACACAGACCAGCATACAACCAACACACCCTGCCGTCATACACACAGACCAGCATACAACCAACAGACCCTGCCGTCATACACACAGACCAGCATACAACCAACAGACCCTGCCGTCATACACACAGATCAGCATTTAACCAACAGACCCTGCCGTCATACACACAGACCAGCATACAACCAACAGACCCTGCCGTCATACACACAGACCAGCATACAACCAACAGACCCTGCCGTCATACACACAGATCAGCATTTAACCAACAGACCCTGCCGTCATACACACAGACCAGCATACAACCAACAGACCCTGCCGTCATACACACAGACCAGCATACAACCAACACACCCTGCCGTCATACACACAGACCAGCATACAACCAACACACCATGACGTCAAACACACAGACCAGCATACAACCAACACACCCTGCCGTCATACACACAGACCAGCATACAACCAACACACCATGACGTCAAACACACAGACCAGCATACAACCAACACACCCTGCCGTCATACACACAGACCAGCATACAACCAACAGACCCTGCCGTCATACACACAGACCAGCATTTAACCAACAGACCCTGCCGTCATACACACAGACCAGCATACAACCAACAGACCCTGCCGTCATACACACTGACCAGAATACATCCAACAGACCCTGCTGTCATACACACAGACCAGCATACAACCTACAGACCCTGCCGTCATACACACAGAACAGCATATAACCAACAGACCCTGCCGTCATACACACAGAACAGCATTCAACCAACAGACCCTGCCGTCATACACACAGACCAGCATAAAACCAACAGACCCTTCTGTCATACACACAGACCAGCATACAACCAACAGACCCTGCCGTCATACACACAGACCAGCATATAACCAACAGACCCTGCCGTCATACACACAGACCAGCATACAACCAACACACCATGACGTCAAACACACAGACCAGCATACAACCAACACACCCTGCCGTCATACACACAGACCAGCATACAACCAACACACCCTGCCGTCATACACACAGACCAGCATACAACCAACACACCATGACGTCATACACACAGACCAGCATACAACCAACACACCATGACGTCATACACACAGACCAGCATACAACCAACACACCCTGCCGTCATACACACAGACCAGCATACAACCAACACACCATGACGTCATACACACAGACCAGCATACAACCAACACACCCTGCCGTCATACACACAGACCAGCATACAACCAACAGACCCTGCCGTCATACACACAGACCAGCATTTAACCAACAGACCCTGCCGTCATACACACTGACCAGCATACAACCAACAGACCCTGCCGTCATACACGGAGACCAGCATACAACCACCAGACCCTGCCGTCATACACACAGACCAGCATACAACAGACCCTGCCGTCGGCCGTCTTACCTTTGTTCCTATCGTAGTCTCCGATGTATCGCTTTGTCATGTACCTGACAACGAATGCTGAAAAAAAGTGTGCATACGTGATAAAAGAGGCTGACTACATAAAGGTAAACATATCATATGTTGGTAAAAATTAATCATACATAACGAGATACATGTATATATTCAATACATAGGAATACTTGAAACTCCAATATACAAATATCTTTTATCATAATATGATATTTTACGATATACACGTAATTGGTTGATATGATACATGTTACTGCAACTGCACAATGATGAATAAAATGTATGGCAAATATGCAAATTTGTTTAAAACAATAACAGAGAGGTTAGAAGTATCTTGAAATAATGACATCATATTTAACACTCAAAAACTATATTGAATAAATCAAATTAATTAAATCAAATTATTCTTTCTTTTCAAACGTTATCAATACCAAATATTAGACTTCGATCAGTTCTGACACTAAGTAAATATATCGGTATATAAAAAATGCAGGCTTTATCTTTATTGGAAAACTAGACATCTAATCGATCTTTAATAAACACGTACAAACACAAGGGTTACAAACAGGTTTAGGTGCACTAAAAGTTATGCAGAATAATCCAACTGCAAATATATTGCTTACGTCTCTTAAAAAACATGGCATAAAACACAAGTCGACTTATCAGCAGATTTGTTTTTCGGAGATCTTCGGAGATCAATAACACTACATGATTTCTCCCCTGGGGGTTATCTTGACTCGGCGGAAGGGAATTATAACCCATCATCTGCCGCCATTAGGTCGACAGATGGCGCTACAATCGTTAACTTTACATTAGACCTTCATTTAGTTAGGAAAAACATACCAGCATCAAACCAATTTTTATTTTCTTAAACAAAGGAAAAATGAAAGTTCGATTTCTTTTTAATGTTGAAAATAAAAGAACCCAAGAAAGATATGTGCTAGAGGTCTCTTTAAGCAATTCTTTTCACGCCAACAAACTCGATTCGTATGAGAAAAAAAGGAGGCATTTTTACAGAGTGTATTCCCCTTTATCAAAGACATGATTATGTAACAGTTGTGTAATAAATATCTCTGAGAGCTACGCTACGTGACTAATGTACAGTCATGGATATATTGGTACATACATGTAAGAGGGTTGTCCCAAAATAGCGTAGACAAGTGGCGTTATTCAGTTAATCGAAGACACAGGAAGATGAAACTTGTGCCACAAAGGATTCAAGTAACTTGCATTCAAATTATGTTTTAAAATCAAATATTGTTTGCGATTAAATAAGTGAAATGAAAGCATGCTAGATCATAAATTCGACATGAGGCGCAATGTCAAAAAAGAAAAGTTAAAATCAGCATAATGAAATGAAAATTGCGAGGAAATTAAAGTACTTTTCGAATGAAAAATTTCAAATAAAAAAATTCATTTAAATTTGTTACTATTTCTATTATTTACCCAGAAAATGTTTTGGATATAACAAAACTTTTAAAGATTTTATAGCGCGTTCTGTGACATGTTGAAGTCTTAAATCGTAATAAACAGATAAAATGACGAGGTCAGCGTTTAAAGGGGCATGGTCACGATTTTGTTCAAAAATTATTTTTTCGATTTTAATGTTTACAATGCTTCAGTAAGGCATTTTTAATACGCAACCAAAATTTGAGCGTCATTCGTTGAGTTATAAGCGAGTTACAGAGCTTACAATTCTTTGCTATGTAAACAAAGCTTTTGTTTACATTTTGAACGTTGACGTGAAAACACCAGATATAGACCGAAAATGAATGTGGTAAACGTTAGGATCTGTTTATTAATGCTTAAAATGACTAAGAAGATGGAAACATCAGCTTGAGAAAGAGTTTTTACCGGTATATTGAACTAATGTAAACAAAAACAGGGCACGAGCCTTGTTTACATGACAAAGAATTGTGAGCCCTGTATCTTGCTATAACTTCACTACTGACTCTCCAATTTCATTTGGTCATTGGAAATGCACTCCTAAAGCATTGTAAATAATAAAAACAGAAAAACAGAATTTGACCAAAATCGTGACCATGCCCCTTTAAGGAGGCGCAGCGGTAACTGATACAATTTTGTTAAGTCCTTGAAACAAATCCTAAGCGGCTTCTGAAGTAAATAAAATTAACAGAATCGCTTAGAAATGCATTTTGTGAATTAGTAGCCTAACAACATTGAAAATACAAGGACGAGTATGATGCAAAATAAGTGAAAAAAAAAACCCGACCAATAGAAATGGACGTCAAAATTCTGAACGACACATTTCGGTAAGACGAACGTTAGACAACAGTAATGCAGGGCAAGTTTGGAGTCGACAGATCTTTTGTACTTAGAAAATATTAAAAAAAAACAAAACTAGAAATGTATATTGAATGTGCACTCAGGGTACATGTTCAAAGAAAATATCTTTTTTAAGATATTTTCGGAAACAGTTCAGTTCAGTTCAGTTTATTTTCACACAACACCATCTAATGGTACATGAGGTACATGAAGAAAACAAAACATATTTACATACAATATAGTAAGTAAATTGGGTGAACAAACAGTTTGATTAATTTTTGAAATATTAAAGAAACACAATTTTTTTAATGTAATATAGTTACTTGAAGACATGATTTCATAGGACGTTTTAATGTTAGTAGAAGAACAGTAATATGTATCTAAAAACTGACTTCGTAATTTACTTAATGCCTTGCATTCTAAAATAACATGAAATTCATCACCAATTTTGTTACATATAACGTTTACTTCTTTCAACAGTACCCCACCTTCCTATTTCAACAGAAAGATGATGATTTGTAGTTCTAAACTTAACTAATATTTTTCTTAATTTACTGGGTAACAAGAGTAAGTAGCGTTCACATTCAAAATTTGTTTTAAAAATTCTATATATAACACCCTTAGTCGAAACAAAACATAAATGTTATCGTAAACGATGTGAAGGGTTGAGCAACAACGTAAAGACTGGACATTTTCGACGTCGCACATTGCGCCGCCTGGCAAAACTTGTTGTTACTAATTACATGTATTCATTTTCTCAATAAATAAATAAAGTACAGATATGAATTTTTCAGTATATATATATTGTTTGCCAAAGAGTCAATGAAGAAAACATAGAAGTCTTATGAAATTGCAGTGAACAGATTTTAAGTAATGTGTTCTGTCTTTGCTATTTTGGGACAACCTTAGTACATAGTTTTCTTACACTACATGTTAACTTAGTTGGAGGCAATGTTAAAACTGGCAAGAATTTACAAAGTACTGTGGAATCATTTGTAGCTTGGTTTTGAAGATTTCGTTGGTACCATAGGCACAAAGAAACCCTTTCATGATGTACATTACTTGAATTTAAATACATTACGCGGCAGGTAGTTGTATATCCGTCTGCTTACAATGATTCAGAAAAGGGTGAAAAAGACGGAAATATTGGCATGTAGAACACAGACATTTAAAAACAACTAAATATACAAACAGTTTCAGATAAAACAGAAATCTCGCGAAAAGTCGAGTTTAAAGTTGATTGATTCGTTCCCCGATGTAATTTCCGGTAGATAATCTCATCAATAGATCTCGTGTTGATCAGGGGATCTAAAGCGCTTGAATAACGTCATTTTTAGATTGTTCACAGGGAGAATGGAATATAAACAAATTAACGCTGCAGAAATGAGTCTACCATGTGGGTCTCTTTCAAGTTCTGATTTCTTATTTTCAAAACGTAATCCAGCTTATCAAAATTCTGAAAAGAATCGGTGCACGTGATGCAAAAGTACAGAAATTTAAGCGCATCGTTGATGATATAATATACAAAATGTACTTTTCCCTCTTTTGATTTAATGTTTTATAAATCAATGTTAAAAAGCTGTGGATGATAATGTAAATCAAAGACACAAATGTACAGGCACCGTTTGTATGCATATATTCCAGGACTTGACACGTCAAGAAATAAAATCGTTAAAAAGGTCATGAATACGGCAGATATATTTCCGACTAGTAGGCATATTGTCCGTTTTTCATTTCATTTCAGCATATCTTCATTAGCACTCAAAATTAGTGTTCTGCGTGTTCATACTGTAATGTGTATATACATGTACCTATCGCACTCTCGCTTTATCTTTCTTACATGCAACCACCAGTGATATTCACGACTCAACAGAATTAATTCCATCAAAATTTGAAAAAGTTTTTTAAAAAGGTTAAGAGGTTTTGCTGGTCGTGGCCATTATCAAATTATATAAATCTTCTAATGAAGAAGAGATCTGTATAGAAATACAGGTGTTAAAGATAAAATATATGAACATTTTCATGAACATGCCATTATAATTTAAAGGTAAACTATTTATTTTAAAAAAATGGTAGATTGGAACGGTAATTTGGTGACCAACATGCATCCTGTTCCATATATGTACTCTATTAAAACTATTATAATATAATTTATATATCCCCCTCAGAATGCACTTTCGGAAACTGTGCCGGGCCTGGCACTGATGATGCAGCATCACGCCAATGACGTCACGCATGTAAATGATGTTGATGAGTAGTCGGATAATGTTCGCGATAATCCTCATCATAATTATCTCATTACCATGAAGTCATGATCTGCTATATTAAAATCTCAGTCAATTAACGCTTACAATACCCCTAGAACAAGAAAGCCGCTTGCTGCTTATCGGCGCAACACGAGAAACACATCACCAAATTAAATCGCTTTATTTCGTTTATTCCAAAAAGCCCTGTCATTTTTTAAGAAGACAAATTGCAGATAACGAATCAGACGCTTGTATCGAGCTTTATGTGTTTGATCCTGTACCTAAAAACTCGTGGAAAATAAGAAAAAAAGAGCAGAGCACATGGAAAGTATAAGAAGGGTTTGTAAAAGAACACAGATCTTCAGTTCATTCCACTCTAGACGATCTCTTTCAATTATTGTTCAAGCTTAAACGCAGTGGTGAAAGCATACTTTGTACCGACAGTTCCCGAAATCATTAGATGAATATCATTTTCATTGGAGTTTTTTTTGCTGTTTATATTTCTTCTTCTTCTTCTTCGCGCGATATGAAGAATGTTAATGCAATTATATTTATCAAATTGCAGAAATTCCGGTAAAATAAGTTTACATTATAGATCGGTATGATAGTTTTATATAATTAGTAATTCTTTTTTTATAATTGATTTTAAGGAAAACAAATTTGAACACGATTTTAAAAGTGTATTCGTGGGGGCATGGATAACACTTCTCCGTTTGTGAGACGTTTGTTATTGAAATTGTTGTTATACATTTAGGGAGAGGGCGGGCGAATTAAAGATACATTGACTGCTGTGGTATATCGGATATTGATTGATGACTGTAAATATTTGATAATTTTATGCATGTTCATTTACCTAATAATATTCAGAATCAAACCTGCATTTTAGCGAAGAAGCAGTTATATCAGCATTTGATTCATAAACATTTAAAAAAAAAAAATAAAGAAATGATATTTTTTTTTAAGCAAGGAAATTTTCCAATAAATCTTGCGCGTATTTGCCTAGTTATTATTTTTTAAAAGTCAACTTGATGCATCAGTCTAGTGGAAACTGTGTACATTGAATTTTCACACACCGCACTGTTCGTTATGAAAAAAAAGATGATGACACTAATGTGTACCATTCTATTATTCTATAGCCATGTATTTTCTTATCGCACATGCAGTTATTTATAATTACATAATAATGCAAACATAATTTTAGGGAAATACTCACCCGTTTTCCCGACCCCCGGGCCACCAATCACCACGATTTTAGCTCCCGTGAATCTCCGGACCGACATGTCTACACCGCGAGGAAGAGATCGGCAATAAATTGACAGACAGAATCTGTTTTTAAAAGATTCTAGAAATATTTATGCATTTGCTTAAGCTGGTTGGCGTGTTTCCAAAGTGAGCATCATTTGACATAATAAATATACAAGACGAACACCGCGAAAGACTAGACTCCCGTCCAACACTATACTGGAGTTTCAGCAAAGCATCTAGACTAAGTTTCAATTGCTCTGTCAAGCTATATATAATACAGCACCTATATAGCCAATAAAAAATACCACCCGCAGAATTTTGAGATTATTTCTTATGAAATGTGTGGGTGTCAATCACGCAAATACCCCCATCAGGCGTTCAATTTTTGCTCCGATGATGCGCGATAAGAAGCGTTTAAGACCATGCATTGAAATTTACTATACTTCATATATTTTTAGCAAGAGAAAACCGTATGCATGCTGCTTATCAATCTGATTGCTTAAATCACTGAAGCACTGAGATAAGCCAGTTTTGTGTTGATAATTAATGAATAGGAAATTTCTTGAATTAATTAAAAAAAAATACACGTACGTTCATGTACGATTTTCAGACAATGTACCATGCACAGAACAAATTGCTTAAGAGATGTTACATTAAAGTTTTAAAATTCATAGAACATTAAATTATATAATTGTAGTAAATTTGGAGAATCTATACGTTTTATAACTATTATGTAACATATATCTGCACTATGTGCATGGATGAGGCTATGAAAAAAGATATCACCAATAGCTTATACATGTACTTCATAAGCATCGTAGTAAAAATTGTGTTATTTAACCAGTTAAATGCTTTCTGTTGTTATTCATAAGGGTATGAAGGTAGTGACGTTCCAGAAAAAAAAATACGGAACCCACGTTAGTCGGTATTGAAAGTTTCAATAAACTGAATCTTGTAGATTTCGGCCCTGTCACTTTCTATAGAACAATCGATTTTTCGTAAAAAAAAAAAAAGAGGAGAAAATGTTCGGTGGATGTAGGTATAACAATTTTCCCTTTTAACAAAGATCTTTCATTTTTCATCGTTTCAGTTTCTGACCACGACCTGTAGGGGTTGTCTGTCGCGGTCAAAATCGTCCAATACTAATACATTACTAACAGGTATCTAAATGGTCGCCAAGACTAATTGCCTCAAGTTATTGTTTCCGTCACTTTTTGACAAGTTTTTTTTTTTATTATACCATTACAGTACGGCGGGTGTTGCATCCTTCAAAATAGCAACATCAATGCATCAAACAACAATATACGTAAAATATACAGTATAAAGGGATCCAGATGGTATGTTCAATGTCATTATATATGTAATTTGTGGTTGGTCTGTCATATGTAAATTAATGTCCAGACTGATCCTGCTTTAATATATTGAGCATATTTTTTTGCTTTTTGAAATTTTGTGTCACTGGCGGTTGGACATCAAGAATGAATCCAGGTCCCATATATGTACTTTTTAGCAATAAATTAAATTCTTGTGTAAAGAAAACTGCTCAAAGAACACACAAAGAGATCTACACTATTTGCAGAGAAAAGTGTTTAATTAAACATACTAGTAGTTATCAAAGACGATCCGTGAAGTGTTAATGTCAAACCACGCCATATATCATCTCATATACTGCTTTCTTCTTCCTTTCCTAATACAAAACTTCATCATTCCAATCATTAGCTACATGTATGTTTTATGTATACATGTATTTGCTTCAAAAGGTATCCAAAAGAGTTATTACAAACCTGGGGGTGTTTCTTTTTTTAAATCAAATTACAAGAAAAATTTTTCATGAATTTATTGATAAAAAAAACAACACAAGATCATAAAAATATAAATAATATATATGAACTATAAGTTAATTAGAATTATAATACAATCATTTGAAATATAAATTAATTCAATAATTCTTAAACTTGGAAAAAGTCAGGAATTTACAAAAAAATCATTTTTTTTTTTTTTAGAAAATGTCACCATTATGTTAATAATGTTCAGATGCGCCCTATATACTGCATAAAGAAAGGGTCTTATAATCAAAGGTCGATTAATTTATAATTACAATGTTTGAAAAAAATTGTAATATATTTTTCATCTCGCTATACAATTTAGTATATATTTTCCGTATTTATGTGTAATACAGATATTTCTCTGAACAATTTTACAGGTGAAAATGAACGACATATACATTAAAATTTCTTACGAATAGCATTTGGTACTATGTTCTTTATTTGGACTATAAAACTTGTACAAATACTTGAATAAACATCTTATATAATCAAACTGATTATGAAAAATATCTATACTTTGTTAAACGTATATAAGTATAAATAATTTTTAAAAAAAAATGGTTTTAACTATACTGTATCGATTTCCCAGAAGACTCCTGAATGCCTATTCACGGTTTATATAAAGAATACACTCGGATATAAATATAATTGAATATAGATTTTAAAAAAAAAAACTTGTCATGATTTATTATGTCTTTCAATTTGAATACACTCGGATATAAATATAATTGAATATGGATTAAAAAAAAAACTTGTCAGGATTTATTATTTCTTTCAATTTGATGCAGACCCATGTACTTTATAAAATTGTATAATCAAATAATATTACCCCCACCCGCCCCCTTTGATTTATGTCCAGTGTTCAGAGCAAAGAGAAAGGCAAAACAGTAATATACGAGATATACAACTCTGTATATATACAGTCTATATTTAGTATAAATAATACAATTAACTTTCAAATTTTATGCAAAAAAAATTTTTAAAAAAAAAGAAAATGTTCAATTTGAATTTTGTTAAAAGTATATAAACAGATGACATATTATATACAATCATGTAATTGTTTTACGCCAAAATAAGATCTGGCAGAATAAAAAGTGATTAACGGTATAAAAGATTAACTATATTAACAATAATGTTATTGAGGGAAAATCTGTGAAAATTGTTAATAATTAAATTTCATTAAAAAAAACTTACCTTTCAGGGTTCCTTTCTTAATTAAGACAACTATAACACGATTTGTTGTATTTGATTTTAACATTATTTGTTAATTTGATGTATCTTGACCAATTTGTCTTCACAAAATCCTGAGACAGTCTTAGACTAAACCCAGAGTATCAGTCATTTATCAGTGTCTTATTATTTACCATGTATTGACAATTGAAATTTGAAGTCAACAACAATCTAAATTATTTCTGTTTGATATAGTAAATTATCAAGCAATTCAATAATTGACCAATTTGACTCTAGTCTAGAACTGCTTCATGATTCTGGTGTTTCATTCCCGGGGCCCATAATTTTAAAACATAGCATGGACTTATCAGATATTGCAAAGCAGCAAATTACATCTTTTTCTCAACTTCTCATTTACTTGCATAAAGTTATTGCTAGTTGTTATCATACAAATGACACATGCTTAACATGTACTGTTACAGAAAGTTCAGATCTTTTACATGTTTTAGTAAGGTAAATATTTTGCAAACTACATGTACATTTACGCTACAACTAGTACACAAGCCAATGTCCAGTATTGCTTTAGTCCTTTAATCAAAGACAATGATCTTCAAATGTCTCCATGGTTTTCGCAGTGATCAATAGGAATAGGATTTCAAAATCCCAATAGATAAACCCTTAGCGGTAAGTTCAAATCTCTTTGTGGGACATTGTGACCCACCACTTTCAGATGTGAAAGTTTACTTCAAAGCCATGCTCCTCAGAAGAAGGTGTGATAATAGTTTAGATTATATACAGATCCTACAACATTCTATTGCTGTAGGTTCAATTTGTAAGCTTTCACAAATCACAAACAATGTTGAAGTCTTGACAAAGCAGTTATCAAGCAATACATGTACAAACGATGAAATAATAACAGATAACAGACATCAATAACAAAACAAACAATTTAATCCATATTTTACAAAAAAAAATAACAATTTGAAAAAGATAATAACAGTAACACTCTCTTTATTGTAAAATAAAATACTCAATTCTGAGAATCTGGCTTTGTTGGATGCAAGGTTTTCTCAGTGAATTGTAACAGTTTTGTATTAGCATGGTTAACTACCAAATTGTTATGTGTCATGCCATTCTGTAAGTCATACTTTGATTGTCTGTCGGTCTGTCTACCTGTCCATAAATAAGGATGTAAGAAAACATTAAAACCAAGAGCACCAAAAATACAGAAGGGAAATAACATTGAGACATTCTATTGAAACTTTTATACACAGCAACTGTGTTTACAATCTTCAATATAAACAGCAGGTAAGACAAACCTGGGTTTTTAGAAGAAAAAAAAATATCTAGAACCCTCACGTCTAAACAATGTGTAGTTTACTCCCTAGTTTAGAAGTTGTTTCAAGAGTTGTCTATCCTTGTACATTTCTAATGCGCTGCCAGTTTGCATTCAGGAAAGTTGTTGTCATGCTCCTGTTTGGGTTTGTCCCCAGGCTCCCATTCCTCTAATAGATTCCCACAAAACCAGCACTGTGTCGTGTCGTTCTTACCTAATCAAAATGTTATAAACAGCAACCTTTAATCAACAGTGTTGAAAAAATATATAAACCAAATTTCATTTGTGTGATGGTCACTGTCAATTTCAGGCCTATGAATTTAGCAAAAATAATAAGATCATTTAATTAGACTTCAGATATGTTTAATTACCGGTAGTCAAGGAATTGTTTACACATTAATTATAAGATACATATTCAGCAATATGGCCGACTTTTTGCATACTTATATCGACTTTTGTCATGTTATTAAATACAGAAACCAAGTTTGGTGTATTAGTTGTAGTTGCCTTTTAAATGACTTTTAAAATTGGAGTAGTTGTCCTTTGAATTGATGTCACTTTGTTGGGTCTAGAGCAGAATAAAATGTCATCAAAATCTTCTTAAACCTCGGCAGAAGAGAGAAAACTTTAAAATTAAGCAACAAAAAATTGGAACAAAAATGAACAAGGTTGCAGCAAAGATTTTCAAATACTTACTAAAAGGTGAAAGGTAAAAATGAGAATTTTAAAAAGTTTGACTGTAAAATTAGACAAGATATAAGACCTAGCCACTTTTTTTATGAATTCTGCATATATCATCGCTTCTTGTGAATAAATGTCTCATTAATGCTCTGCTTTGCATTGCCATCTATGAAATTGGTCAACCCGATATATTTCCGTAGTCAGTCAGTAACAAACCTAATAAGTACATGTAATAATATTTGTCCTGATTTATTAGATTTATATATGACAGTCAATATTTCAGTAGCTAATTAATACACGAGGAAGGAACTAAAATATAAGGAAATTTTGATTAAAATGAAGGTACATGTATGTATTAATCCATCCTTATCATAAAAAACTGAAAATTCTCTACAGAACTTCCTTCAACGAAAGTTTTGCAATTCACCTTAAAGATATAATTATATATACAGTTGTATATATTGAAAGGCCCAATACTGAGTATATTTTCCTATTCCCCTCTAGTGTTTTGATATTAAGAAATTCATCCTGATGATCTCACATAGGAAGCCTTTAAAATATGCATGTAAATGGCAATCTGATATTTTGAATGATATGATCTCTTAACCCTTTTGAAATGTTCACACACAGAGCACACTTTTGTTCTTCTGTAGATTTACATGTACCATATGTTAAATAAGGAAATTTTCTTGCAATTACAAATATCTATACATCATGTACGTGTACATGCATTACATGCAAGCCAATAATGCTGCTACTTACCAGTGTAGAACAAACCAGCCTTAGCCATGGCCTCTGGACTGGGTTTTTCTTCTATTGGGTATTTCCAGTCACGGAAGGAATTTAACCGTAAAGTGAGCTCTTTCATCTGTGGGAACCTTCCATTCTTTTCACACTTCAGCGAGTTTACGATGAGGTCAGCCCGCGATAAACCCCCGTTAATCATTGATCCGAAATTTTTACGGTCCAGCTGGTAGATATGCATACAATCTCCAGAAAACCGACGATGTTCCGATGTTATGTCGTCTTCCTTTGTCCAGTTGTTTATTGTGATTCCACAAAATACACATTGGACCTTATCATCTTTCCCATCTCCGGTATAATGAAAGCCGTTGTCTGCTAGATCTTCTTTGCTTTTTACTGCATTTTTAGGATAATTCTTGAATGTGTTCAATCTCTTTTTGAGGTCTACTTGAAGAGGCTTGAATCGCTCTAGAGGGGATGTGGGAATGATGTCATGGTTTGTTCTATCCGATTCCATAGTACAATCTTTTTTTATTCTTATTGCTCTAAATTGGTAGGTCCTATAAATTTGTTTAAATATCTGTTGCAAAATCCATCGAATCTGTAAATCATTAAAAATGTGTGTAAGACTTGGCATTTTAAAGGTATACTATAATAAGATTAGAATTTCAATGGAAAAAGATTTTAAAATATTATGTGGTATTCAAAACATAATACTTTTTGTGTACAGTACTGATACATATGCAACAGAGACATTCATTGCCTCTGACAGAATTTGAACACGAGTCCTCTGGCATTCAAATCTACCACTTGGCCAATACCAAACTGCAGGGTTAACCCACTGCCAGAGCTAGTAGGAAATGCCATTCATATACCGGACTCTACCATATTGTTCAGCTCCTAGTCCTATCAAAGAGTTCAGACATAGTCAATCTCTCTGACCCGCCAGAAAATACAAGCCAGATTTAATAGGAGTTCCATATACCCGATTTTACTACACGTTTAAAAAAAAAAGAACAGTAGAGTTCACGATAACAATGGAAGTGAAAAATAAAATTTTAAGCAATTGTCGACTCATTTATACAAAAAAAATACATACAGTTAGATTGTGTGTACCAATCTTTTCTTAATTAAAGTGCCATGTACAACAACTGAATAGATGTTTATCAATACTAATTTAGAAAGATTTTGTTAGGAGTAAAAAATTCCTATGCCAGATGTGTTATATGATTAAAAAATTCAAAACATTGAAGAACAAGCAATCTTTGAGCAATTAATATTAATTACGGATTACCATTTACCTGCAAGATTACATGTATCATAAACTGGTGAAAGATTATCTGTAAATTAGCCATGTTATCCGAGCATGTGTTTATATATCGTTCATGAGTATCAATGAATGTAAATTATCATTAAAAATTAATTTTCATTAGAACTTCCCCATAGTTATGAAACTTCCTAATGAAACACAAGGAAAATGAAAATACATGTACATTTATATTGGATCCAATAAAAATTAAATAAATTCCCTGACTATATCGTAAAACATAAAGTTCATTTCCCAAATCATACCAGGCTGAAAGTGGGAGTAGCGGCAGACTCATCCAAAAAATCTTGACAATTAAGGCAATAAAAAAAAAAAAATGAAAAAAAAAATCCACACTATAATGTCCCAAAGTTATGGAAACCCTAATCTGTGGGTGGGTGGGTATTATAGTATACCTTTAACTTCAATTTCACTCTTGATTCCTCATGTTCTTTAATTTCATTTCAATTTTTTAATCAAAGGCCTGAAGGGCCACAATGGCGTCGAGTTAAAGTTAATTTGAAGAATAAAAACTTAAATAATTTTTTTTTTAAGTCAAAATAATCTCCACTATTACAAAAATGTTTATATTTTTTATCTGTGTTATTTATGGTTCTCCTTCATTGATCAAATGTACACTTAGGTACTGTAGATTAAAAAAAATCCTTAAAACAAAGTATGATTCTGTAACTCTTAGTAATGTGTGTACTTAACATGAGACCAACTTTTCTTGTTGTTTGCTGGAGATTAATTTTATAAAAACTGAGTTGGGCGGTCAATTTAACAAAAATGAAATTTAATATAGATTTTACGCAGTCAACTAAAATAATAGAAATATTAAAATTAAGTGTGATTTTTTTTTATATTTTCAAAAATCGTTCTGATTTGTTTATTGACCATTTATTTAGAAATTGGTATCAATTATACTTACTTTTTAAAAACAAATATAAAGACAAATACATTAGTCAACTTTCAAAAAAAAAAGTTTTAAAAATTTATGTTTATTATCACAAAACTAATTAAATTACAATTCATTACAAATTGACTCACCTAATTCTTAAACAGTTTTGAATGTTAATTAAAAATCTAAGTTTAGAAATATCATAGGAGTTAAATATTTTTTTAGGTTTTTTTTCCTATTTATATAGAATTAAATATTAAAATTATGATTGTTGTTAATTCTATATATTGTAGATTGTATACTGCAGATAAACACACTGTCTCTTATTATCAATTTGATTTAAAATTCATATGGGTCCAAATGACACGGGCCGAAAAGATCAGGGGTAGATAAAAGAAAGCACCCATTCACGTAGTTTACAAAGTGAAAGTAGTTCACTAGTTGGTTTAAAATAACTTTTGGTTGTAGATATACTTATCGCTCGATGTAGGAAGTTTTGCTTCTAAAAGATCAAACATTTGTGCATTATCAATATTCGATATGGATACAAAATAATCTGTGTTTTGCAGGCTGGTATATTTCATAACCAAATTGAGTATGTAGGCCTAACCATACTAACTATCGCATGTGTCTCCGTGCAAGTGAATGCTGGAGAAAACGTACCCAGGAGAAAACGTACCCAGGAGAAAACGTACCCAATTTCTAGGGTACGTTTTCTCCAGGAGAAAACGTACCCGGGTACGTTTTCTCCAAGAGAAAACGTACCCTATGAAAATCATAAATAATAGTTTTCCTAAATATTCTTAGATGAAACAAAATAAAATATTCAATAAACGTTTGTATCATTTGTTGCTGTTGTTTTTAAATACATAGTCACGTACATAAATTTTTAAGACAATACTTTTGTTTAATTAGACAATTATTTGTTACATATACACATACACGAACATCGCCTGAGCAGTTTAATTAGTCGGCAATTAATCCACCATAAACGAAACCGTTAAATTAGTTTTTATTGCAATCTAATTTGGAGAACTAATTTAAATGATGAGTATCTCAAGAAGTCGATAGGGGGATCTCGCATAGAGTTATACTCATATAGGTAAGGCTAACGGTAAATGGAAAACTTAAAAGAAGTAGATTGATAACACTTTTTGTCGGACAGGTCATTAATTCGTACTAAAATAAAAGTTGCTACAATTATTATAAAGATATTATTTATAAAATGAATAAATCTTTATATATTTATGCATTGAAATATGCATTAAAGTAGCATTTGTAAAATATTTAATATGTCCAAACCCTTTAAAAATATAAAGTATTAAATTCATATATCTATAAAATTCATACATTTCTGTATATTTATTATGTAAAATAGTATTTAAAAGTATTAAAAACTATTAAGTAGTATATCTATGATTTTCATAGGGTACGTTTTCTCTTGGAGAAAACGTACCTGGGTACGTTTTCTCCTGGAGAAAACGTACCCTAGAAATTGGGTACGTTTTCTCCTGGGTACGTTTTTTCCTGGGTACGTTTTCTCCTGATACCGTGCAAGTGTATTCATCCGCTGAAACCCAGACATATTGTTTACAATAAAATATGAACATTTTCAAAGACATCAACCATTTCATATCTGCCAACATGTTTTGTTGACGTACAGTTCTGCTCGAAATTGAAGTAAGACATCTATTTTTCTTCAAACACATAAGAAAACTTTGCACTCATTTGAGTTGTTTGGCTCCTTAAAATTTGCAACTTCCGGACGTACGATCCCTAGATGGCTTTCGAGCTTCGCTCGACGCCATAAAAATGTATGCTGCAATAAAAAGTGGAAAGGGGGGGGGGGGAGAAGGGTTGGCAGGGCCCCTCTTCCTGATTAACTAACCAGAGACATATTCTATACTAGGTCCATGTATTAACTATTGACTCTAACACTAAATTCAAGTATAGATTAAAATCTTTTTAATACCAACATTTCATTGGTTGGTAAAATTTCATGACTTATTGAATATTTCAATCTGCTTATTAAACTTCAATAGAAGGATGGTATGAATTGCTTTGTAATAAATCAATAATACGTTATTTATTAGCGTCTTTTTATGATTTCCATTTTTATACAATTAAGTCCCAAAACAAAAATAATGATTCCTTCTCAATTTAATTTTCCTTTTTAAGCTCAAGTAACTACATGTGACAAAAACACTCATAAAAAAACCTTCTCAAATCAGCAAGACCGTGGGAGAATATTACATTGTTCTGAGCACTCTTAGTGCTCTAATAGCGAGCGCAGCTCGCCGGTGGAAGGCGTCGCCGGCGTGAAGCGAGCTCTACTGGCAAGGCGCGTGTGAATAGAAAATTCGGACTAGTTGCACATTCATTCAACAGATTTTTTTGGCGTCAGTAAATCGGATCAGTAATGCATTGTTTTAATCATCCCAGTAGTTCCCTGTAATCATGGCAATTTTCATCACTTCACACTCTCACGAGAATCAGCAAGACAATAAAAACAATAACAATGTATATGACATACAATCAATGTTACCTCTACAGTTCACCTCAGTACACTCTCAAACAAATAATCGAGTGACGTCACAAAGGTTTACACATTGATCCGATAGATTTTTTCGGCGTCAGTAAATTTTGACCCACAATTCAAAGTACCAATGGTTTCAACCTCACGTTCTCTCGAGAATCAAAGTAATAAAAACTTTTGAGAAGCATATTAGATGTGTAATTTTAAGAATATCATGCTTATTAAGTCAATAAAACAGTATACTTCGCTTACTTTTATTTCTCAGGGGAGTTTAAAAGAGTCAGACGACACTTAACCAATGTGAACTTTGACGTCACAATAAGGGGAAATTACTCTAACTGAAGTTACTGGTATTGTAAATGTGCTGAAATTACCAAAATCCTCTCAAAATCTTGCAAAGCTAAAGAATGAGGACATTTCTTCAGATATAGGAAAGAGTTGTAACTTTCACTCATTTGGATGAATGCTCACATTTATTTTATTCACTATTATTATGGTAATTTTATGGAACGTACACGTAGCATCGTTTTTTTTAAAAGGGGAGTGGGTTGGTGGATGGCAGCCTCATCCAAAAAATCTTCACAAGCAAAAAAAAAAAAAAAAAATAACTCTCAAAATCATGAAAATTCTAATCCTTCAGCTCTTTAACAGTTCAATGGTTTCTTTATTTTCACTTCCATTTATTACATGCCCCCAGAGGGGGGGGGGGGGGGGCAACTCCATGTTCCTTTAATATGATAAGCAAATATTGTTAAGCGTAAATAAAAAAAAAACAATTAAAAATCAATAAGAAAAAATGTCTACTGCAAAAAAAGGGGATGAAATGATGTTACAATCACTTTAAAAGAGGAGATACAGTGCAATGAACTTTTATATTAAAATCTTTATTATTCAACAACATTCTACCTGTCAGTGAGATTAAACTATTGTCCTACTTATAAATAAAGAAATATTAAAATAACAAATCTTATAAACTATAATAATAAAAATTTTCTGAAAAAATACGTATGTTTTATTTTATTTTTCAATCAAATTCATTTACGTTGTTAATTTTACTTTTATTGATTTATCATAATTCATTGTTTGATCACATGCTGTGCTCGCCCCAATGGTCGCACCGTAAAACATATTACATTTGTACACATACAATGTAAAGAATTTATACATGTTGCATCATGTGCCTAAAACATTCTAAGGGAAGGGTTTATAAAATTAATTACTTCTCATCAGCATGATTGGGCTCATAATAAAACTTTTTATTAAATTACATGTACTACATTTGTACTACAGTGTATAATAGTATAAACACATTTCATTGCATTTCAGTTGATATTTTGTGACTCAAATGTACATGATTAACCATCAAATCTTTGATATGAATTTTTATGCTATAAACTACATGTATAAAGTTAAGAAAAAATTCATATATTTTACCTTTAGATTTGGGTTTTTTCCTATTTATTTTATATGACACTCTTCTTTGAAAAGAGATCAATACAGTCTAAAAATGGCCATGACCATCGAGCCCTCTTAAGTACAACTATGGGTTAATTAAGTCCTCCCTTTTTAAATAATTTCATGTTATATAAGTATCATTAGTTTGATATTAAAATATAAATTGATTTTTCTATAACATACATGTACATACTGGTATTTAAACTCATCATTGCATAATCCAAATGAAAAGCATCTTCCTAAGTCAAGAGTTTCTGATCCACTCCGCTCTACATATACATAAATTTATGTAGAGCAAAGCGGATTAGAAACCCTTGACTTGGCCGGGTCGTTGGGAAGATGAATGATAAGTAGCATGTTGTTTTAGTGGGCCCAATTTGTCAACTTGCAGTGCCCTACGCTAGCATGAATCAATTATTTTATTTATTCATTTTCATTTCAAAATAATGAAAAGAATCAGTCAATGAGTTTATATAAATATTTTTTGTTTATAAAGGAGGTGAAATATTGTTTATGTTGTACATTTAGGGGTGTGAATGAAATCCATCACATTGAAAAATGATGATTTCTAATCATAAAACTGATTTTAAGTAATGACTGATATTCATCATTTTTTTTGAAAAATTATGAAAAACAGTCATAAATATTTGGAGTTTATTCTAAAATATGGAATGACCTCTGAAAATAAATATGACTGTATTCTATCATTTTTTGTCAATTTTGTAAGTCTGGGCACACTTAATTATCTTAATATGTTTGGTTTACATGGCGCACTAATTTATTTTGGTTTCATTTGTTTTTCAAGATGTTTCTCTACACATGGGACCTGCATAGCAGGACAGTGTTACAGTACTATATCTCATTAATGAAGTAAATGGGTTGGAAGAATTGACTTGGGAATGTAATTATGACGAAAACAAGTCATATTTAGAAAATTGATAAAGATATGTACATTATGTAGTTAGTAGAAATGACAGCAATGAGTTATTTTTCAATATGATGGATTTCAGTCACACCCCTGACTGTTGTAGGAGTTATCAATCTTTGACTTTTTGATTAAAGAGATCATAACGTTATAGACCAATCCACACTTTACAAAAGTTATGTCCCTTGGCCGCCATCTTTGGGGGAAAACCCATAGATTTCTCACAGTAGCCTTTGTAGTTTATAGAGTTGTAACTTCGTCATTTGACATTAGAAATCCGTTTCAACTGAGAATTTTGATTGCCCCAAGTAATGGGAAACCCACATATCGAAGGAATAAATTAAATTCCAAGAGATTTTCTTTACAGGTCACCCAAATATTTCATTGTATAAAGATGGGGAAAGTTGTTTTTTCCATTTTGACCTTCAGGTTGACCCCGCAAAGGGGAACAACTTTTGTAGAGTGTGGATTGGACTATTCAACTCAAGTTTAAAAGTTGGGTTTTTTATTTATTTTTTGTAAGAAAGGATTCTACTAAAAGATATAAATGTACAGTCTAATATACATGTATAACCATTCTAAAGCATTGACAATGTCATTTATATAGATTTTATTCGGTACATAGAATTACCGAAATGCCCTTCAAAAACACCGAAATGCCCATTATTACACCATAAAGAGTGTATGTCTAGTAGTGTATATAGATAACTATTATATACATGCAAATTTAAAATTTTTAAAAAATCAGCCGATTTTCTTGGTTATTGTTAAAAATGCAATTCTTCCAAGAAAGGTAACTCTTTCATTAATTTTATTTTATAACGCGTTGTTAAAAACCCAACGTAAAACTATATAAATCTTTTTATTTATTTATTTCTCGTAAATTACAATAATTAAATTTATTTTGAATAATTCGTTTCAACTGGACATAAATATTTTCATTTCATTACATAACTGGTTATTGCACTGTTACTCACAATTATTTTCACGCTTTCACTAAACAATTAATACACTGTAAATATAATTTGTATATCGCCAACATATTGGTATTTTTTGTGAAAATTGAAATTTAATACGCCTGTATCTTATTTGCAAAAGCTTATCAAATGATAAGTTAACAAATTTACATGCATCGATCATTTCCTACTACTCCTTGTTAAGCTATCATCCATTTCTAGTTCATTAGTTTTGATTACTTGCAGAAACTCTAAATTAGATAGAATTAATTTTTGTATTTAATAAACATGTAAATTCTTATCTATAAATCTGTATCCACGTGTAAATAACGCATGGCACTCGTACATGGATACATTTTTATAGAGTAAGTGGATATATCTACCCCTATATACAGCACGTGTCTGCTAAAACTACATCGAAGTTCACCCTCTATTGTATCAATGTACATGTTGTATACCTAGGATAAGGGGGTGGCACGTGCCGCTAAAACAACATATATTGCTGCTCGTTTGTCGTTTAAGTTGAATGTAAAAAATGCATGTTATAGTAAAATATACTTAAAACCTAGATTTTGTTAAAGACGAAACACTTTTATTCTATATAAACAAAATAAAATTGAATTTTATCACTGTATGTAATACGGTATCAATCCAAAAAAATAAGGAAATACTCAATACTCAGCAATACTTCGTACGCTATCAAAGATTTATAGAGACAAATGAAAAAAATATGCATAGTACAACTAAAAGGAGTATGAACAAAGGAGAATGATCATTTACCAGTTTTTCACTTCACATTCTGTTAATTCACATCAAACACATGCAGTCATTTATAGTCCAGTCAATTGCTGTTCGTAAAGCGATTGTAAGGGGATTCTAATTCGAAGTGGCCACACAAGAAGGAAATTAAAAAAAAAAAAAAATAGAAAATTACAATCGTGTCAACCGTCGAGAAACGAATCAAAGATAGCAACTATTAAATTATCTTGAGGGGCTAGCTTGCCCACAATATTAGGTACTTGCATTGTAAAAATGTTTATGTGAATAAAAATAATTGAACATGAAATTTCAATGCATCTTGTTCTGCTTCCATGCTAAGCCTTACTCATTTTTGATTATGTTTTACATCAATGTGAACTTACGGCATTACAATAGTTGCTATTGTCGTTATTTTAATATTTGCTTCCACTCTATATGGATTTTTAACTACTTAAGCAAATACAAATATATACATTTTATATATTTGAGATAAGAAATATAACGTTATATCAGGGACGTATATACTAGTATATACGTCCCTGGTTATATCTGTATATTTATACTTGAACTTGTGTTACATACATGTGCATGAGAAAGGAGCGATTCTGATAGAAAAAGGAATATTTATAGTATTATCTTGTCAAAGCATTCTTTGATAAATATGAAAAATAAAAGCTAATAACCTGTTATTTTGAATTCTTAGTTATTTTATCATGGGAATAAAATTTCACACCTCCATTCAAATGAAAATACAATTCATGCAAGAGTTATCGTTCTTAACCCAATGTCAACACATGTTAAAAATCGCTATTTATGTCAAAATACTTACATTATCAAACTAAAAGTAGGGGAAATACATTTAAACATTGAGATTCATAATATTTTGTTAAATACTTGTGCTTAAATGAGGCATTTCGGTGTTTTTGAAGGGCATTTCGGTGTTTTCACCGGGAATTTCGGTAAATCACAGGCATTTCGGTAATTCTAGTTACCCGATTTTATTGTTATCTCGGTAATTTAAACACCATATCGGTAAATCAAGTCATATCTGTATTTCGATGTACCGCGTGCTTAATCGTATATCAATCAATAGTCACGAAGAGTACAATGTACACATCGAAAGATAATGAATAAGTATGCTATCGTGACAGAAAGCTAAACCAGGTTTTTTTGTTTAAATAAGGTATAGTGGGGTGTCAAAACGAAACAAGAAAAATATCGTCATAGTTAACATTGACTATATAACATGATCGACTATACTCGGGATTTAATTTTTTGATAAAGTAAGCATTCAAATATACTTACATTATCCTAAGTAGTCTGACAGACAAACCATCCTTATTTAAAAACGACAAAGTCGGAGAAGGACATTGCGTAAGAAGACTAAAAATAACGAATGCGTCACAGGGGCAGATGAACAGACGAGGAAGTCACGGCTATTTTTTATTGACGAAGCCGTATCCGGGCAACTTTATTTTTCCGGATTGCTAAGTGACTAATGGCGGCAAAAATGAATAAAACAATCGCTATGAATGAGAATGTTTTTCTATATCGCTATACTTTACCATGTATAAATTTATTTTATTTCTAAAGATAAATTATGAATATTTCAACTAATTAAATTAGTAATACTTCAATCTTAAACTTAAAATATATTTAACGTTACATATCGTTGACCCCTGACGTCATGGGGTTATCATTCATTCTGAGCAATGGCGAAGATGAGCTTCACAACTTCAGTCATCATCCTTGTAAGTGTGAATTTTATATTAAAAAACTGTAAGATTGCAATCAAAATGACATGAATAAGTGAAAGAAGTCACAGTTAATGTAAATCGATCATTTAGCTTGGAAAGTTCTAATTATATTGCTTGTAAATATATCACACACTTATGCTAGGCCTATAGACTGAAGTATAAAATCCATTAAAATGAGGGTTTCTTTTAAACGTGTTTGGTAGAATATTATTAAATGATAATGAACAAAATTATTATGGTATTGTTTGTTGGTTTTTATATCCATATCTTTTGATAAAAGCAAAACAAACAAATAAACAAGGCACAGTTCATGTCGATATAAATAAAGTGGGCGTGGCTCTATGTTTACTGTTTATTGTAAGGCGAATTTCGGTTTTTTTTAATAAAGAGATAAACAGGTTAAGATCATAAGTTTATTCCAATTATGGGCCCTTGCATATACATGTGTATGACTACACTATATAAGGTTACAGTGAATGTCTATAAATGAAAGATACACACAAAAATGGACAATATACCAGGCACTACACTGTTATGCTTAACCACAGCAGTTGGAAAGTACACATACACACATATATTATAGATATATTTGCATTCCAAATGTATTTCTCATCTGGTATTTGGTTTGTTTTGAAACCATACTTGCAAATACTTTATTGTCATTCTCACAATGCCAGGTGTCCTGTGTCCAGCAGTAAGCCCACATCAACTAGTGGGCACTGGATCCCTGGCAATGTGAAAATGATGTGTTGAAACAGTATTGTTATTGTCTTTACATGTAGTTGAAAGCTAGATAGAACAACTTGTTATATGAAATTGCTGTTATGCAATGATACATATTGCTCTCAATCTGTGAACTAAGTTCATCATACAGATAGGTCTGTGCATTTCAAAGTAGCTATATTGATAACCATCCTCTGCATTTACATTTTTAAAAATAAACACTTATATTCATTTATATATACACATAAAGGCACTTTTTAAAAATGTATTCATTGATATTTTCTTTTCTTTTTCAGGCATACATACTGAGCTTGATTATGTCAAGCTCATGCATGTATACAGGGATGGAGCATAATTACTTTTCTTTTTCAGTGAGTATTCGTGCTATATATGTGAGAATAGCTTATAATAACATAATGGCAGTAAATAATTCCTTACTTGGGACAAGAAATAACCCTCTTATCTGTTAGCATTTTTTGTAAAAATGAATTAATCAATGCATGCCATTTTAAATTGTTCATCTAGCTGTTACACATAGTTGTTTTCTTTGTGTAAACAAAGTCAATGATTTTATAATATTTTACTAAAATTATTAGGATATTCAACCCCAGCTTGCTACAGTTGACCAGCAAACACCACAAACCGGAACCCCCCAGATTATGGCGAATGGCACATCTGACCAAACAACTGAGGTAAACTACTGTTAGTTCTTAATGACTTTTAAAAAATTTCAAATAACCGGTACTGTATATCCCAGGGTTTTTTTTTTTTTTTTGCATTATCAGGCACAAAACTTGCTAACGTCGTGAAAATGTGTAATTGTTTTTTTAATTATTTGCCTCAGTAATTTTTTGAAACTTAAAAAGTTTTTTATAGCAAATAATACCAGGTATAATTTCTGCTTATTTATTGAAAAAGATTTTGAATATATCATCGCAAAATTACCAGATATACAGTACCTTAAGAGGAATCAATGGTTGTGACCATTTTTAAATTATTTTAATCTTTTTAAGAAGAAGAGCTCTATATAAAATTATAGGAAATAGTCAAATTTTAAAGCTTAAATATATAATTAGATTTTTTCTTTACTATATAAGATATATATATACATGTACTATATATCCAAAAATATTAAATTTTAAGAAAGATATGATAGATAATCTGGTGTCCATCAAGCCTCCTTGATAACCTAATATTTTACAATTACCGGTAATGAAAACAGATGTGATATATAAATTCACAAGAATGTTTTAACAGTTTCAGCTGCAAAACCTTGAATTGGAAGAAATGGAATTGAATGTAAAAGAGGTAATTTAAATACAACCTTCATTTATTAGATTAATTACAAAATTACCACAACAAAAATGATAATGCAGGTGTGATGTGTAAATGTAGTCCAACAGCCTTACTTTCTACACTAAATAGCAGATGATTTAGATTATGATGAATGATTTCAACAGCTACCCTAAATTTTACTGATATAAACTGGGTGAGAGCAATTTATGCTTTTTTTAAAAGGATATCTAGAAAGCATAAAATGCCCCAACTCAATTTGTACTTGTATAGTTTAGGGTAGCAATGAATTACATGTATGTTGTCTGAATATCTGTGTGAGGATAAAGCATCAAATATTTTCATAGATTCAAAATCTTGGAAGAATGTAGACATGGTTTTTCGTAATGAAATTTGAACATGTACAAGTTATTTAACTGCATCATCTCTGTTTCTCAAACATTAATAGTTGCATTGTCAGTCTTAGGCACTTTCCTGATAAACTCTGCATGGGTTTCAAAGTACATGTTATTATACATGTATAGTTTATAATTGTTCAATGTAGTTTCATAGATTTAAAGACTTAGCTGCCAGTGAACAGTTATACATTATATTGTTTGCAGAACATGTGTATTTGAAGTTATAACCCACCATGTGTACATGTCTTCTATTATATACACTTGTTTCAAATAAATTTAGGCAGAAGATTTCAGTGAACTCGTGAAAACCTATACAGATGTGGATGTTGAATTTGAACAACAAAACAGATACCTCTCATCATTTGGACTGCAAAGAAATCCAATCACAGGTGATGGTAATTGTCTATTCCGCTCCATAAGCTTCTCCCTGTATGGTCATCAAGATAATCATCAGGAGCTAAGGAATTTGGCAGTCGAAACACTGAGAGGTAATATGTATGTTTTTCAAAATTATTTTCTAGATGATGCAGGTACACCAGATGAGCAAATAAACCGTTTAAGCCAACAGTATACATATGCAGGTCAAGAGTCAATTTTAGCACTGTCCATGGCTTTGAACATTAATATTTTGGTCACTTTTGGAGGAGATTTACATAATCCTCAAATAACTACATATGAAAATACTTTCTCACAAGGTCAGCCTCAACAAACCATCCATATTGCATGGAGAAGAGCTGGTGGAGGTCATTATGAGTCTATCACTGAGGTAGATACTAGTAACCAGTTCTCTTCCTTTGTCCCTAGGTTAGATCCAGTATTGTTACCAGGTCAAGATCATAGCAATACAAAACCAAAAGTTTCACAATTTTCAAAGCCAATCAATATGCGTAATTATAAATCATTTAGTTCTCCTCCTTCAATATCTGCACTGCACTCCTATGTTAAATCTGAGAACATTCCACTAAGTCACAGTCAAGGTTCTAAAGTGACCTGTCATCAGTGCAAGGTCTCCTTTAAGAAAGTAGAGAATTTAAAGAAACATGTCAAAAGGTTTCATTCTGGTCAGGGTCAAGCTCCATCTATTTGTTCTAAGCGTAAACATCAAGCCTGTATGATTTCAACATGATCCATGCAGTTTCAAACGGTAGATCAACTTATAGAACATGCTATTAATGTTCATGATGCTGATATAAAAGTTGAACGTATGACATTTGACAGTTTAGCTCAGTTTTCAGAATTCCGGAGCAATGAAGAGCTGTCCTCTAACACTAGATTTGTTCGAAGGTCAAGGCCACAGAAAAATAAAAAGGGAAATACGGTATATACTCTAGTTTGTCACAGGAATGGGCCAGTCACTGCGCACCGGGCAAAAGGAACCAAACCAAAGACGTCTCGTAAAAACAAGAAGGGACACTGTCAAATCAATAGCCTTTGTCCAGCACGTTTTGCAGTGTGTGAAACAAGTGATGGAAAGGTAGTGGTAAAGTATGTCAAATCCCATACCCATTCCTTGTCATTTGAACAAAGTAAGTATTTACCTATTCCCGACAGTTTAAAATCAGAAATAACCAGTATGCTTGCTCTTAAAATTCCAATAAATAGTATTATAGACAAAGTTAGAGAACATTTTAGTGACAGAGAGGGTAGGGATAATTTAGATGACCTTAAATATTATCATTTGATAGATCGAAAGAAAATTCATAGTTTGAAAACAAGACTTTTAGATCCTTCAATTATTCAAGACAATAATGATGCTCTGTCAACTTCTTTAAAGGTGGAAGCTCTCCGTCAAGAGTCATTCAACCCAGTCCTCCTATACAAACAACAAGGCATTGAAGATCCTGCCAAAAGACTCTCCAAGGAGGACTTTATTTTAGCCATCATGACCAAACAACAGCTGGACATGTACCAAAAATTTGCAGGCCAGATTTTATGCATGGATTCCACACACAAAACAAATAGTTATTCATTCAAGTTAATTACTCTCATGGTAGCTGATGAGTTTCGTAAAGGTTATCCAGGTGCATTTTGTATTTCTAATAGGGAGGATGAATTAGCAATATCTTTATTTCTGTCATCAGTTAAGGCTCTTTCCCCCGAAACAAAGGTCAAGGTTATAATGACAGATGATGACAATGCAGGGTGGAATGCTGCAAAGTCGGTCTTTGGTTCTGATCTTCAGCAGTTCCTTTGTACCTGGCATATTCAAAGGTCTTGGATAAAAAATATCCACAATCATTTTAGAAATGATGCTCAGAAAACAGAAATATACTGTTATCTTTGTGCCATGCTGCAAGCAAAATCAGAGAATGATTTCAATATGTATAAAGAATCATTGATCTCAAAACTTCTTACTATGAATCCTGGGTTCTTGAAATATTTGATGGATAATTACTTTAATCGTCCTGAGAAATGGTCATTGTGTTTTAGGAAAGGAATAGAGTATGGAAATGTTAATACCAATATGTTTGTAGAAAGTTTTCATAACCAGCTGAAAACTATATACTTCTCAGGGAAGCGCAATAGGCGCATAGATGTGCTTTTAGACACTTTGTTAAAGATAGAGAATGACCATTTTATTAGACACCTACAAAGTGTTTCATATAACAACCCATCAGATAGTGATGTGCATATTAAGGATAGGCATGACAGAGGTTTAGATATTGATAATTCCAGGGTTAAGCAAATTACCAGCACTATCTTTTCATTAGATTCTGAAACAGATAATTATATTATAGAGGCCATGCTGGATGATTGCTCACAAGAACATTGTTATAGCAAATGTAAAAATTTACCATGCAAAAATCTTTGCTATCACATGTATCAATGTTCTTGCAGCGATTACCACAATGGTCATATATGTAAACATATTCATAAAATACATTCTCTTTCCAGTGTTTCAGATACTACTGTAAGAGATTCAGATGAAAATGAAGTGCAACTTTGTCATCCTGAACCAACAGCTGCAAAACCTAAAGGAAAAACATCCAAAATACAACTGCAGCGAGTTGATAACCTTCTCGATGAACTCGGTCATCAGGTTAAAAATCCACAAGTCATAAAATATAGATTATCTACAATAATTAAGTCTTTAGAAAGTTTAATTTCAGGAAATAAAGCTTGCATGACCATTCAAAATGAAAAGCCCATGAAGCTAAATCCCACCGAAAGAATTGCAGGTAATGCAAATAATATACTGCAACCAAGGTTTCACAAAACTGAAAAGAAAAGGGGACGGCCGAGGAAAACACCACTGAAGAGACCAACAGAAGAGGACATGAAAAAACTTCTAAGGTTTTTAAATATTTTTTTGAAATTATTTAAGAAATGAACTCAATGTCTACCCAAGTTATACAAGTTTAACCTCAGGTGGGGCAGTTTACACTTTATAATTCGTGAAGCGGATTATAAAAAAAGTGTAAATTGCTCCAACCTAAGTTATACAAGTATAACTTGGGTAGATATTGAGTTCATTATACCCCCGCAAACGAAGTTTAGGGGGGTATATTGGTTTCACCCTGTCCGTCTGTCTGTCTGTCCGTCTGTCCGTCTGTCTGTCCGTCCGTCTGTCCGTCTGTCCGTCTGTCTGTAGACGCAACTTTGTCCCCCCTATAGAATTTTTTACTACTGCATGGAACAGTCTGAAAATTTGTACATATGTTGAACACCATCTGAAGATGTGCACCTGCAATTTTTTTTAAGATCGGACAAGATTTAATGATTTTATGACAGTTTTCATTTTCCTTATTCTATATATTATACACTGATGTTGAAAAGTAAGGGAGGTAATCCTTACAGACTTTATTAATTAATTAATAGTAAGCACTCTAAAATATATTTATATTAATACATCCAGATGGAGGTTTTTTGTCTTTATTTCTTAACTTAAATTATTTTTTATTAGTATTCTATCAACTGACAATGCAAAATTTTTGTTTGTCAATGATAAATTCTTTGGAGCTAATAAGAACATCAAAGACAAGTGTGGCTGAATTCATTTGTCCCAAGGGGGCCATTATCTGAGCCATGGTTTAGATGGAGCATGGGTTTAGGGAAAATTGATAATCTGTAAAATGGGCGGTGGTTTTGGGGTTATTTTAATACTGCTTCATCTAAACCAAAAGTTTCTATCATTATAATGAAATAAATAATATTATTATTAATAAAGAAGTTAGCTATTTTTTAGAAGCTGTTTAAATTTATTAGTCAAGTAAATTGATGAAGTGACCCTATAGGGCATTAATTTAAATGAAATTCAAAATTACTGATATGATTGTAGTGTTTTGGCAATTTTAAAATTGTTTGTAATGTTAAATTTTCTTTTTATCATATTTTTACATAGTATGCTAATTATGATAATGTTTTGGGATTTTATCCAATTTAACAAGCTCATCAAAGAAAATCATAGTCCTATGGGATCAATTTTCTGATAGTGAGTTGCATTGTACCATAGGAGAAAGTGAGGAAAATTTGGAACAACTAATTGCATCTGTCAAGACTCTGATTAGAAAGATATTCAAAGTGTTATCAACAGAAGAGCATTGCTTGGCTATTTTCATTTACTGCAAAGGGAGGGGTTATTGTCACTTTGTTGGTTTTTCTTTAAAACAATGAAATAAAAAAATATCACCAGATACATAAATTTGTAAATGTATTACTGTTATACATATGTATTTACAGTGAAGTTTTGAAAATTTTGATTTTAATTTTTCTTTGTTAACTACATGTGTAATTGAGTTTTTTAAAAATTCTAGAATTTTTTTTTATTTATGTGTCGCAAACCTTAATTATATAATTCAATTATTTGTCCCATTTGAAATTAGCCTTGCGGGGGTATTAGTCCCAATAGGACAGTTCTAGTTCCTTTTAATTTAATTTTCTGTAAAATGCTGTACAAATCGTATGCATTTTATTTTTAAAATAACATTAATCTGTTCAAAATTCAAATGTAACGTCAAGCGGATTAGTACGTTTTTGACGTTGGTGCATTGTGACGCGTCTTGTGACGCGCAAACCACTGCTTATAAAAATTTAACTAATTTTTTCTATCCAATCAAATGCTGCATTACAAACAGAATTAAATTATATACTAATCAATAATAGTGGTGATTTTGTTTTGGTTTAAGATTCACAGAAGATTCACAAATAAATACAATGTACTTTAAATATATGTTAACTATGGAGAAATTGTATAAGAGAACATATAAAGTTACATGTATTGTAAAAGCTTAATAAAAATGAGACTTGTATTAAATGCAATAATTGATTAACAAATGCTAACTTCCATTGAATCTCATTATGACAGGAATGAAGGGGAGACTCTGCCTACACAGACAGAGGAGGCAGCAGCAGGACCATCTCATGGTTCTGTTGCTCCCTACCCTCCACTCAGGTTGGTTCATCCCCAAGGACAACCACTGCAAGTGTCTCGGAGTGATGAACAAAATGTGTTTTCGTAAGTTACTTTGTTAAATTGATTTGTAACATGTAATTTTTTAAGTATTATTTGTAATCACTATGACTTACAATTACATTAAAACTAATCTAGTAAATGCAATAAATACTGTATGTTGAATTTATTGAATTTGATGTTGTTGAGCTTAGGTATGTTTATTGATTTTATTACAAAGTATTGGCCAGGGCGGACTGGGTCAACCATCTTGGATGAAAAAACCACCATCTATGTTAGGCAAAAGGATCACTGTCATCAAAGATGGAAAGCCTCAACAGATCATATTTTCCACTAATGGTACGACTCCCATGGCAAAGTGGAAGGCAGTTATCAAGCAGTTCCTTAACCTTAACAGTTTGCATCATTTAGGCAGTTTCCTAACCCTTCTTGTTTTGCCAACTGAACTGCTTTTAATTTCATACTCACATAGTAAAAATAAACAGTTTTCTTAACCTTACCAGTTCATAAGCAGTTCTCAAGCAGTTCTCAAGCAGTTCTTAAGCAGTTCATAGGCAGTTCTTAAGCAGTTTCAAAGCAGTTCATTAGCAGTTATATTCCTTGACTTTGAACTGTTTGGCATACTGTTTACTTGCATCTGATATTTCAATATATTATATGGAATTACATAATGCCAGCAAGTAACACCTTACACAGGATCAGGACAGGTCTATACTATGGCATGTCTCAAACCATAAAATATTGCTCTTCTCTTGACTTGTTGACAATATTGATGGTAAATTTACCTGTAACATACTGAGCAAATGCCATATCCATTGTTGTAATAATCATTTTTAATAACTTTTCCATTAATAGGTCAATAGATCTGCTGTAAATACCATAAACTGCAAAAATTTAACCCATTCATATTTGACTATGTATCTAATATACTGTATGCAAGTCCCCTGTGAGGTGTGTATTAAGCTATAACTGCTTATACTGCAAAGACTGCTAAGAAAACTGCTTAGAATAACTGCTTACACTTTTACCTAAAGCAGTTATGAACTGCCACTAAAATCTTACTGCTTGGAACTGCTTTAAAACTGCCAAATAATTTGAAAACTGCCTAAGAACTGCCTATATACTGCTAAAATAGGCAGTTCACTTTGCCATGGGACATGATTAATTGTTAAACTATGAAATTTAAAAATGCAATAGAGAAATTTTGTAGGAGAAGTACATGTGATTATTGTGATACATTTTGATACATATGTTTACAAATTTATGTTGAAAAATATAAATTAAATGAGAAAAATTTTGAAAATATGATTATGCAGCTGTTAATGAAATATGCAACCATGTAAATGTAAATAAATTAGCTAGTATGTAGACTAAATAAAGACTGTATTTAATAGGTGACCAGGGAAATCCAGATCCTGATGGAGAGTGAGGGTAGAGGCAGATATGTGGCTGTGGCATTAAGTCAGTCCGGTAGTAGACTGGCAATGGCAAAAAGGTATTTCCTTAGGCCAGTGTCATAAGCTACATATTCTCTACTTGAACTTGACGAAGATTAAGACAGCAAATGCAGGGTAGAGGAGAAAGAGAAAGAGAGAGAGAGCAAAGGGAGAGAAGGGAATTTGATGGGGTCAAATGTACATAGCTATATATAGAGAGATTGAGGGATTACCATGGCAAAAAAAGGGAATACATTAAGGTATGTTTTTTGTGTAGGCTCACTTAGATTAATTCTAAAGTGAGCTTTTCTGATCAAGATTTGTTGACCATGTCTGTGCAATGAATTATTTATTTTATTGAATTATGTAATCTCAAAACTTCACTGTGTGTGTACACACAGATTGAGTAATGCATTTTATGACATCTAGATGCATGCACAAACCATTGCAGTTATGAGACTACATGTACATCTTTAAAATAAATTCACATGTATTATTAGATACTTAGATTTAAATTTATTTATTGATAATATCTACCTTGCTCTATACTATTACTATTTGCAGTTATAAATGTCTTAAAGTTAAAAAGTTAAATCCTTCTCCGTACTATGAAGGCGCATAGGGCCAGCTGCTTATCTCCAGTTTCTATGGTGCTAAGCAGATGAGAGTCATTGACTCCCCCTGGATGGGAATCAGTTCATTCCCATGGCAAAGTGAACTGCCTATTTTAGCAGTAGATAGGCAGTTCTTAAAGGCCGAACATTTTTACCGGGTGGTAAATCTCGGGTGAGGGCGGGGCTTAACTTCTAGAGGTGTGAAAGCCTCCGGGGCTTGAAGCCTACCTGTGGTCGTGAACGCTGCTAATCACTATACACAGGAAGCAAATTGATACACAAGATATCAATAATTAGTCAGAATTATTGTTCTTATGACCATAGGAAGCGATTTTATACATACGGAAATGTTACGTGTCGTCCGAATTTTCTCTAAGAGCACGTGCATGTGTAAAGCACAATTGAAAAAAATTCAGTAAACTAATTCTGCTTTAAAATATAACTCATTTCATTGTATTTAGCACTTGACAGTGTTTAAGAAGTTAATTTTTACAAATATAATTGTATAAGAAAACCAAACGATCAGAAGGAATGTGGAATGTATTTTTTTAAGGCAGCCATTATACGATGCCAATTAATGGAGTTCGCTTTCCATGAAGAGACGTTTTCGTGCAACAAGTTCATATTGAGTGTATTACCAGTAAATACAGCTTTAATAGCTCATAAGTTTGTTTTAAAAAAGAAAATTTCATATGTTTGGGCTGCTCATTTATCTTCGTGGAATTTATTCGGTCATATACATTCAACATGATTCAAATATAAATCTCATATTTTCATTCAATTACTGAATAATTATTTTTCCTAAACAATTTTAATACCAGTAATGTTAAAAATTCAATTTTTAATTTCCCATTTTAATACGTGACGGAAGACATCAAAGACAACGTTGTAAATTGCCAGTAACCAAAAATCCGCGGGCCTGGCCAGATCACGCTCGGAAGATCACGTCAATCAAACTGGATGCTATTGTTTCAAACTTGATTGACAAGCGGCATCATTTTGAAGTTTGTACAGGTAAAAAAGGGGGCGTTTGTAAAGATTTCAAATTATTTGGCAGTTTTTAAGCAGTTCCAAGCAGTAAGGATTTTAGTGGCAGGTCAAAACTGCTTAATGGTAAAAGTATAAGCAGTTATTCTGAGCAGTTTGCTTAGCAGTCTTTGCAATATATAAGCAGTTATAGCTTAATTAAAACACACCTCACAGGGGACTTGCATGATTCTAGAATTCATTTTCAACCCAGTTACCAATTTGGGTCACTGGCCGCTGCCAGATAAACTGACCACTCAGAATCAAGATCAGAGATAACAGGAAGTTGGGTTGCAAATTTTGAATGTATCAGTACCATGAGGGGCAGTTAAGAGTGCATGTGATATTCAGACAGAAAATGTTGTGTCTGGGCAAACTCAAGTGAATCTATGGAGTTTAATATGTTCTATGGATATATTTTTTACACATATTACTCTTAAGGTAAAATATTTCAAATAAATTTTCAGTGAACAGTTTTATTGGCCTGCATGGTTAGATCACTTAAATTATATAACATCTGATATACATTAAGGCAATGGAGTTGTGAAAGGGAATTGATCCTTAGTGTAGAGTACGTGGGACCACTATGGTCAATCAAATGTTAATATCAGAGTAACATGAAAACATTTTAAATCACAACATCTTCAGAACAGCTAGCAAAGTAGGTCATAATTAGTTATTTATGACTATATATGTTAAAAGCAAGTTACATGCATGCAGTATCAACATGCAGTGTAGATTCAAGTTGGCTTTAAATTGACCCAGTTTTATTGGGAAATAATTAGTACAATGTACTTGCATCTTTGTGTAATAATGTATTTCTGTGAAAAATTTCGATCAATGATTATAGGCAAATAATTCAGAAATGTGGGACTGCTTGACAGTTTTGTAAGCAGCTAGTTCATAAACAGTTGACTAGGAGTTAATGAAGCAGTAAATAAGCACTAGCTTAATAGTTTATAAAGCAGTGCATAAGCAGTTAAGGAATGAAAAAATCTTTCCAAAATAACTGCTTATGAACTATCAAAAACTGCCTATCAACTGTTAAGGCTTATAAAACTGCTTATTTTATTAAAGGGTTTATTGTGGTTCCAGCATGCCCCTAAGCAGTGCAGAGAAGGTTTAGAAACTGTTTATTAACTGTTAAGGTGGTTTAACTGTTAAGGCAAAGAAACTGCTTAATAACTGCTTAATAACTGCATGCCTTTCACTTTGCCATGGGAAAAATTGCAGGTTGGCCCCCAGCATAAGCCGGTACCCAATTTCAGCTGGGTGGACTGAGACAATGTAGATAAGGTGCCTTGTCTAAGTGCACAACACACAACATTAAGTGACCACAGCAGGGTTTGAACCAGAGACCTTTCAGTTAATGGCCTAATGCCCATAACCACTGAGCCATGTGCTCCACAATGTATTACAATCTCTGTATTATTCTATATTAAGCTACAACTGTGAATTTTGCTATTCACTTATAAATGTTCCACTGTTAAAACAACAAGCAAAGATTGTGAAGTTAAAACCACACAATCATTGACTTCCCCATCTGTGTATGTCAAAGACACACTTTTTAAGGACCAACAAAATTCATATGGAAAGTAAATATTGTTGCAATGTTTCTGGAGGTAGATTGTTTTAAGTTCATGAGCAATGTGGACTACATACATGTAGTTTTGTGTTGTTTTGTGTTGTTTTCTGTTTGTTTGTTTGTTTGGTGTTTGTTTTTAGCATAATTAACTGTTTCCCAACTGATGAAGCCCGGACAGTTAATTAGATATAAAAATTATGAAATGCTGAATGTGTAAAGAAAAACTTCAGCATTTTGTAATAGTTTATCCTGCATTACATTTAGTTTAGTTTGACAAAGAGATGCATGTATGAAATGTATAAAATCAAGTACTGGTACTGCAGGATAAACAATTTAACCACATGATAACCATAATACCACACATATCTAATTTTTGCTCAATCAAATTAAATGTACAATAAAATATTCATAAAAAAAAAATTAATTCTAGGTATGGTTATCATGTATTTGGTACAGATATACCTAGCCTTGTAGTTGAAAACAAACCAATTTGTTTCATTTCCAGCTTAAATTTTATATATAGTTATTATACATATATATAACTATATAATTTATATATAGTAATTCTATTAATGGCTATAGGTGTTATCAGTACCAATAAAAGGGCAGAAACTTACATGGCAAATAAGATAGATTTTGATGTTTATCTTACATTTTAAATATGATAATTTTGAAATGGATTTAAAAAATGTAAGTTATATACATGTATAAATAGGTATGATTTATAGAAAATACTATCTGTCATGCCATGTAGGTCTTGGGGATTCCTAGTTGAAATAAAGGTTAACTAAATACCATCATAATACTGCACCTTCATTTGCAAATATCTTTTCTATAAAATTATGATTGAGAAAGACAGATTATTATAAATTGTGAACCTGATTGGGTTTTTTTTTTTTTGAAATATCCAGACTCATTTAAAACTGAGAGTGTATCAAAGATTGTACAATACTCTGTTCCATAAACAGGTAGTACCTATTTGTCCTTACTAGATATTTAATAAATTTTATATTTTTAGGATAATATGTAATTGAGTATTTACATGATCAACAATGATTATAATGATAAATCTGAGCATGAAACTATATATTTCTTTATATCATGTCAAGATTCAATGTTTTATACATGTAAAATGCTGTGACAAGGGGAATAACTCTTCCATATTGTAGCACTGATATATTATGCATATTTTATGCCTGTGAAAACAATCATAATATTATATAAATTTATTACAGGTAACTGAATAATATTTATGTGTATTTACTGATTGATTTTTAATTCACATCAATAAAAGGGAATAAAATATTCAACAACGATTGTGTCCCCCATTTACCTATCTGTTAAACAGATGCATTGGCTATTTTTTTTTCTGCAATGAACGCTACCTTCACAGCCCACATAAATCACCACAGAAAACAAAATGTAGTCCTAGATGGTTTGACTTAATCATTAGGTTCAACTAATTCAGGTGTTCCACAGGGATCAGTCCTAGGACACTTCTTATTTTTTATATACCATGATCAATGATATTTCCTTCGACTTAATAAATAATGTTCGCCTCTTTGCTGATGATACATCTCTCTATGTTATCGTAGATCAGGATACTGTTGAGGCAGCAGATTCTCTAACAAGGGAAAAGTTAGATAAGTGGTCCAAACAATGGTTGGTTGATTTTAATCTGAAGAAAACTTTAAACTTAAGGTAACTCCAGTGTTTTAGAAATCCGTGTCAAACCAAACATTTTTTAATTTTAATAATTAAAACAACTTATAAACTTACTATAGAGACCAAAATATTTATACCTTTGCACGTTTGTTTTCCTACAGTGAGCTTCAGCTCATAAGGTCCAAAAATTTAACAGCCAAAATTTAACACCATGATGCATGATCTCATAATTTATCAAATTATGCACCAAAATACATCATGTTAGGTTATAATTTAAGCAAATCAATTGATTATCATTAAATCATAAAAATTTTATCGATTTTCTACAGAAAATATAAAAAATATTACATTTTTTCTTGCCAAGACCTTCCCAAAAAAATCACAAAATTGCATATTTTTTAAAAATTCTAAAAAATTATTCAGTTTACATACATTTTTTAAAGAATATTTGTTAAGAGTTACATATTGTGTTAACAAAAAAACATAGTTTATCAAAATCGTCCATCTAGTTTTTGCTTGATAGTCTCTTGAACATGTGTACCCCCATTTTGAAAATGTAAATTTTACAAGTTTTTTTTGTGCAAACTTTGGAAAAAAAATGAAATGTACCTAAAAGACACAATCTAACAGTCACTTCAATTGATATACTCAATGAAACTGTATCATACATATAAAATTAAGGTCGAGACTGCCAAAAAACTCATATATTTGAGTGCAGTAGTACCCCTTCCCCTTTCTGTCAAATACTTTCTATTCCAGTTGTTTAACATATTTATCTGTAGACTAAACACCAATCAGTGTTATGTAGTTTTAATTACACAAGTACTTACTTATCCTCTCCTTGTCCCGGAGGACACATGAGGTCGTCAAGCTACATAAACGCAGTGTAATTGTTGGAGGAGAATGCATACAATACGTACAATTATATTACACACTCATTTACCTTTTTACAATACGCTGCTTTCCTTGCTTTCTCCGATCCCTCTAAACGACGGAGATGCTATATTTTAACAAATTTTCCACTTTTTGACCAAACCATAATTATTTTAAAACACTTGTTGGGTGCCAAAATTATAACCGGAAATTTAGCACGCTGTGTAAAAAAAGAACCGGATCCGAAAGACACTGAAGTTACCTTAAACTTCTCTAGGAAAAATACTCCTCACCCTATTATTGAATATGGGAATAATGGTCCTGATGTTTTACTTTCAAATATTATATATATTTGCATAATAAAATATGTAAGCATTTTAAGGCCCGGGGATTTTTTTTTTTTGGGGGGGGGAGGGGGAATCCGGACCTTCTTGATCCCCCTTACTGCCCGTAGATCCGGGCAAGGATATCTATTATACTATACATGTATACTATATTATTATAAATAGTATATATAGAGAGAGAGTAATGTATATATTACAAGACATGGTGCAATCAGTAATGCAGCTTAGTTTAACAGGCCGAGACCACTATAGATTTTGTGACGTCTGCAGAAAGTTAGCTATCTGTTTACTTTTATCGACAGACCAATCAGGGAAATGAGTTGCAAGGCATTGTGGGCTACTACAAGTTTCAATGTATACAGAGCGTAATGAAAATATATACCATTTTGAATTGTCCTTTGGAAACTCATTTTCAATTATTTTTCTGAAATTATGAAATTAATATGGAAAATTATGTCAGATCTTTTATTTCTATGCTCACATTTAAAAAATATTGCTTATGAGGCCTTATATCAACCTATTTAAATAATCCATTGTCAAAATTCAAAAGAGAGGTTTGTCCGATTGAATTAGAAGCAGTGAGTACGTTTTTCACGTGATATCTCAGGTACCTCAGGTGTTGGGACAACATTATATAGTAGAATGCGCTTTAAAGTTTTCTTCAGGGACACTCATCAGAATACTTAGCGTACAAAATACTACATGCTACATAATTTGTGCTTCTGTATTAATTTTGTATGTTTGTGCTTTTTTTATTACCGTGGCTATTTACGTATGTTAAAAATATGTACAGTTACCCGTTTATTTATGGTGTACAATGATTAAGTCACCAATAATTAAACAATTATGCAGGGTTTTTTTTTTAATCAAAATCTATATATTTGTACTTGTATATGCGTATGTTTAATACTGATCAATTTTTGAAGCAACAATTAATAAACTTATACAACAGTATTTTTCAATGTGAGTATGGAACAATGTCTATGGTACGTAATCTTTCCTTTTTTACCTTTTTAAGTAAAAAACAAGTTGTACAAATTTTCCGGCAAGCAATTAAATATTGGGTATAAAACCGACAAAAACCACGTGTGTCTGTTGAATCTAAACACGTAGTAGACCGTCATGCTTTGCGACTCATTCTCTGGATTGGAGAATCTGGTTGAAGCAAATATTGTCACATGTGAAATAATGTTATCCATATAAGGTAGTGTACCCGACCTGTTTAAATAAATACCTTAGGATTTAATAGGTATTACAAAGAGAAGAATCGTAGAGGACATGTATACTTGTTATACATCTAAAATATACAGCTACCTGTAGTTTCCCAGTTTTATATTGAGTCTTCATGTGAACCTATACATGTAGAGCTCTGTGTTTGTATATATACATGTATGCTGTACTACCTATATAGTACATATATAAACACGTACATTTACATGTATGCGTCTCTCAGGGGTTTAAATGAATAAGTTGTATTGTTTACATGTAATTGATTTTACACGTAGTTTCAAAGAATATCAATCACTTATTGCCTATAAAAAATAGAGTCAGACGTAATTGCATGTACATTACATGCGCGGATCTAGAATTTTTTCCAGGGGGTTATTTGAGTTTGCTGGGGGGGGGGGTCCGAGGCATATTTTTGGTTTAATTTTATAATGTAATTTTTAAAAAAAATGGAATTTTACAGGGGAGATCGGACCCCTAATCCCCCTCTAGATCCGCGCATACATTACATGCACAGAATTAAGTGAAGACCCTTTCATTGACCACAGTACAACCCCGATTTCCTCAGTCGTCATAAGGATCTATGACAAACAAACATGTGTACACTACACAACTCGGAAGGATAGTTCAGCTCACAGGCACCTGACCTATAAATACATAATAAATTATAATTATATTAGTGTGTACATGTGTACATATTTTTTTTATGATGAGAAAAAATGTACGTCAGGTTTCAGTCGCTCAGCTTAATAGTTTTCTTCTATTTAATGATTCGGATCCTTCATCCCATATAAAACATGTTTACAATTTGAAAATCTCTAAAAATATATATGTTTGTTATTCCAAACAGAATGACAAAAATCACATGAAAATGACTCAGAAAATCTTTACTAAACATCTAAGCATTACTTCGTTTTACACATGAAACGAATAACATAATTATGTACTAATTGTTCGCACCACCATTTTTACGGATCAGCAAACAGTATATGGGACCACTGTCGATGTTTAAATGTTTTATATGTGTCCGGCATATTGTCATATGCATGAGCGGATCCAGAAACATTTTTCCAGGGGGGGGGGGGTCCGAAGGATAATGCGTTTGCCGGGGGGGGGGGGGGGTCCGAGGCATATTTGCGATAATTTTACTATGTAAATTTTAATAATTTTTCATTTTCCATGGGGTGGGGGCCCGACCCCTCTTCTAGATCCGTGCATGATCTTCCTTTGCCCATGTGTTTATTATACGATGACACAAAACACACATTGGACCACAATGTATATCATCTATTCCACCTCCTACATGTATATAATGAAAACCATTATCTACAAGATCTTCTTTACTTTTTGCTGCACTTTTGGGGTAATTCTTGAAAGTGTCCAATCTCATTTTAAGGTTGTGCTGTGGGTGCTTAAAGCGCCCCCGCAGGTATGTTAAGGTATCCCACTCCTGAATGTTCTTGTATCAAGAATTTCTTGAGAAGTATATCATTGAAATCTGTACACAAAACATACTTTAAAAATACAAAGATAATGGGGGGTCAGTGTTCATCCCTCAGAGTTATGGCCAATTTAATTTGACCTTTTTGCACCTAAAATGCAATTTCAGCCTGATTAGGATTTATTGTCAGTATTTTTGATTGGGCAAACTTATTTCTTAAAATATTGTTTTTAATTATGCACAATGGTCACACTGAATAGAGGGATTCCGAAAAAAGTTTGTACGAAGCTGCGTTAATTTTTGTGTGACCTTTTTGCACTTAAAATAGACAATTTCTATGATAGTTACAATTTGATTTGCAATAAAAACTTTTTGAATATCAAGAATTTTATAAGATTAATCCAGTTTGCCTAGATATGTATTCAGTATCATTTTGACATAATAAAACATGGGGGTCAGTGATGTCAAATTTTAGATATATGGCTTCAAAAGTAAAATTCTCGCAAAAATTAGCTTACAAATATTCAGACATTTTCTATATATTTGGATGATTTATGCTTAACGTCTATCACTCTCTCAAGATTTAATTTTGTACATGTCACACAAGACCTATAGAATATTTTACAAACTTATCAAATGTTAAAAATGTGAATAATGAATAAAGTATAATAAAAAGAAAAGTATACTGAAAATTCATAAAATTGCTTGTTTCTGTCATTTTCGTCTAAAAAACCTTCCGCACGAAAAAATAGTTCCCCCTAAAACTTGTTTATTTCTTGAATTCAAATGGATTTTCTTTATGAATGTTGTGTTATTATGAAATAATTATCTTTTTGTTATGATTAAATAAATAAAATCATATTCATTTAAAATATAATGATCATCTGCGCAATGAAATCAAAGCGTGAGGAGTGAGATACCTTAAGGCTTCCCAGAGCGATGTGTAGAGAGTCACTTGTCTGTTCTTCAAACAATATGACGTCATAATAAACTTTGACGTCACGATCTGCATTCCATTTGATAGTTCTCAGGGAATGTGTCGTAACGTTAAAAGTGAATTATAATAAAACATTCATAAAACTTTGTGTTTCCTTTACATAAATACTGCCCTTAATGCTAGACTATAGAATGTATTTATATTAATGATCACTATCAAATAATAGATAGATTTAAAGCTTCGCTTGAAGTAAAAGACTATTTATTAATAAGTGGTTTGGAGACTCTCCCTGCTACGTGTAAACAACTGAATGAAGAAATTTTAATGCATGTAAAAAACAGTTTGGCGCAGGTGAAAGATCAATACAATTTAAGAATATTTTACGTTAAATTGATAGAGAATATAAGTACCAATGTGAATCATGCTTGGGAAACCAACGGATTTACCCCAATTTTAAGTAAATTGCTTTCAATTAGTAAAAATGTGCTTTATTTTGATGATTCGGCGAAGTGTTTTTCCAATACCTTTAATAAACGAAATATCTATTTCAATCCCAAGCAAGAACTTCAAAGTATATGACAAAACAAAGGATTTTTCTTTAAAATATTTATGAATAAATGTCATTAATCACCTGCGCCTATGCGATTTATTTAGAAAATTTGCAATGTTAGGACAGCACGTCACGTGACAACGAAGTACACATGACGTCAAAAAAATGCATCAAAAATAATGTTTAACATTATTGTAAATATATGTAATTTAGATTTTAAGGAATACTCCCGGTCAAAGTAAATTTTTGTTGATTAAAAAAAATATCGATTTTCACCCGTTTTTTAGCTCCGGGACACCTTAACATTGCTGCGCCCGAGGGGACGTTGGAATGTCCTTGTTTAACTTGTCCACAATTTAGGTGGTTTTTTAATCAATTCTTTGCTCGCTTTAAATTCGTGGATTCTGTGAATCAATTATAAATGTGTTTAAATATAATTATTATTAACAAAAACTCATCGCACTTCAATATGTTCCTATTACTTCATTTCCCCGACTATACAGACATACATGAATGCACACATTAAAAAAAGAAAAGAAAATGTCATCAAAAGAAATAATTGAATGTTTAATTTGTTAATGTTTGCGAATTGTGATATCAATGCACATACAATATCCGGTATATTTAGCAAGTATTTCAACAACAGTATACTCAATACATGTATTTTAAAAACCAGTTTTTTATTATGTTCTGCGGTGTAAGAATATGATATCTGCTTTTCTACTGACAAAAATACGCGGTGAGTTTTGAATGTCATTTGGCTTCAGAGACAGGACAATTCATAGCCCTTTATTAAATGACGTTGAATTCGATTAAGATACGAAAACTTGACATAATCCTCTGTCTTTATATTAATAACACTGTAATTTGTCTGCTCTTCAATATTCAAATAATGAAGCGATTTTAAATCTACATGTTCCTTTATCAAGTTATGTAGATATAAAAAAAAAAATTATATATACCATGTTCAAACTCCGAAATCCATTTTCTATGTATTTCAGATATAAGAAATGAACAAAAGACGAATCATCCAGACAAGAAAAAATGACTGCTATCCACAGTTATTTAGATTCTCGTTTTACCTATAGCCGACGTCATTCATTAGGCATTTTTCCACGTATGCATGACGTTATAGTTTATGGGATACCTCCATGTTGTGACCTATTTCCTATCGAAATAAACAATAAACTCAAGTATAATCTATAATTTTTTTCTTTCCCAAAATTGTTACATGTACGTAACAGCTTCGCGCAATTGACTAGAGCGTGAACCATGACTATGAAAGTTATGAGTTCGAATCCCGCAGAAACTTTTACAAAGTGTAACCGTTATAACAATTTTTAAAACACATTTTGGGGTCAAATAATGTAGAACTTGAAAATTCTAAACCTGTGAAAGCGTTATGATTATGATGTACATTTATCTACATTAATGTCGACAGGTGCCCTATACATGAACCACCTTAAGCTTAATTAGTACATCTAATACATGTACCACCTTAAGCTTACATGTAATACCTAAAAAATTGAACAGTGTCAGAATTGAATTAACATGCAGTACTTAAAATTAATTTTTCTTAACGCAAAGTATAGAATTTTAAACTTTTTCTCCTTTACCCACTCGCTTCAAAGGATCATTTTTGAAAACTTATGATAAGTGAAAGAATATCATACCATGCAAGGACTTATCATTAACGAGTGACTAACTATTATCAACAGTGGATGCATGTACTGGTAACGCCAAGACCGATATAGACAGAATGTCTTCTACAAAGATAGGTCGTATTCTACAAATAGTTTTGATATTCAATGTCTGTAGAAGTTCGCTGGGAGAAGGTAATATAATCATGTATAATTTTCTTTTTTAAGAGTCATAATTGTGTTATTTAGATGTATATTTATAAATTTAATATACGCTCTAATTTTTATCAAATTAATTTTATTGTTTTAGAGATAGGCCATAAATGAACTTAGTACATGTACATCAATTGCACTTCATAATGTCCATTACTTAAATATAACTTAAAAATCACGTAATGTTTTGATATCTTTTAAAAAGTACTTTTACTTTAATAAAGCCCCGGCATTTAAGGACGCTATAGCGGTAGGCACCCTCTCACCGGAAGTATTCCACGCTTCCGGTTTGGCTGCAAGTCGAAAACATGATGGCGTCCTATACACTCATAACGACGGGGACGACCCACACAGGCGCAGTCCGATCGTGTTTGCCATCAACGCATCCAGCGGGGCGCTGATAGCCAGACTTATGGTTTACCCTGCCACAAGTGAGGACTGGGAAGATATAGCCGTGGGTCCGTGCGGGAATACAAGCTGTATCTACATATCAGACAAAGCAGCTAACGTGATCTACCGCGTGACAGAACCAGAGTTTGTTTACTCTGATCAGATATTGATCGTGGATTCCAAAGTCGGGATCGAGTAAGACAATCTTATTAACATACTTTTATTTAGCTTAAGAAAAATATCAAAATTTTTCACAATTTGATTAATTAGAAACGGAGCATCCATGCAATGCATTTTCGAAATACTAGTGGCATAATCAAATCAAATGGCGGCAAGTTTAAGCGTATATTAAGTTCAATGGTTTCCTACAAGTCGACTTAATGTTGTTTCAATATGCTAGTATACATTACGTATTTAAGAAGATCGACGTTTTGACGATGTGAGAATACCTATAGTACTTTTCATAATATAGATGGCACCACGACGAACCAAACACCTTAATGGTGGACAACAAAGGTCAAGCATACATAATCGCCAGCATAAAGGGGGGCAGAGGCAGAGTGGGTCTGGTGAAACTCCAGGACTGGGGTCACTCCGGCGTCAGGATTGATACAGATGTACACCTTAATGTCCCTGGCAACCATCACGTGGTTGATCCACAGTCGGGGGACGTTTCAGCAAACGGACAACAGGTGCTCATCTTAATGAAAAACCACGTCTATTTTTGGAACGTTATTAACGATGACGTTTTGCAGACGTTAAGTCACGCCCCAGAGCACGTGAGACTTCCCCATGAAGGTCAGGGGTCAGAGGGCGTATGCTTTGACACCGCGGGTCAGAACTACTATACGGTTGAGCAGAAAGAAGACGCCCATCTATATTTCTATGAACGAGAAATTCCGCTTACTCATAGCTTTCTTGGATAAAAAAAATCACCGAATAAAAAGCAGGAGCTGTGTTTGAAACGTACATGTACATGTATATAATAAACTTTGATATGATAAATAATGTAGATAATTACAGTATATTTTTATACAGCATCTTTTATCACCCCTCGGTCTTTGCATATAACAACCATGAAGCGCTGTTACAGTGCACTTTGAAAAATTACGGTCGGACTTTAAAACAAAATTCAAAGTGCGTTTTGGGACCAAGTCAACTTTGTTTATCAAAGTGCATTGATATGGTAGATATTTACACACTTTAAATAAATTGTACAGGGTCCAGCCTAAATCGCTAAGACCCTAAAATATAATACATAACCGTTTTAACCTAGTTAAGTTCGAAAGAAATTTTGCAATCCATTAGTATAGTGTGTCCCAAGTTATTGCTTCCATCACTTTTTGTTGATTTTTATTTTTTAATAAAAAAATACACATACATGTGAAAGAAATGCTGTTGAAATCGATAAAAGGGAAAATATCCAAGATATCTTCATTGACAAATTATCATTTTTCACTCATAAAAGTTCACAGGAACTAAAACACATTTCTGTACCTCGCACAATTTTTCAACGTTATCATCCGGGCTATTTCATGGCTGATGCAATGCAAAATCCCCATAGACTTTCTATTTTGGGATGTGTATTGAAATCTGAAGTGGTAGAGTGGGCGATTCAAACCAGATAATCTGGACATTTTTCATATTAATGGATGAACATAGTTTGAGCACAAAGGTATTAGTGGATGAACGTACAATGTAGTTTGAACACAAATATATTTATGATTATCGAAATATCAAGCAAAAAAGATGGAAGCAAAAATTCGGGACAGAGTATAAAAGGGTAAATGATAAGCATTACGTTATGAACTTTCTAAGCTCCCAGTCTGAAAAAAATAGATGTACCTGAGTCCATCTGAAAAAAACTCAGACCGGGAGCTGCAGACCTGCATCTATGACTTATGACCCTCGGTAAAAGGTTTGTCTTCTTAATAAAATTAAGAATTCCCTCCAAACTGCATTGATTTATTTGGCCGCAAATTTTAACGCACTTTACATTGATTTTTAAAGTGCTGAACTCCATGATATTTCTGTCTGATATGCAGAAATAAAACAAAACAAATGAATAAATTGCATGTACACCCGATAAAAAAACCTTAATATACATGCATATGACTTCGTAAAAAAGAGTTCCAACATATATGCACCCCATCTTAACCCAATCATTTTAATTGTTCGTTTTAAACAAAAATTAACTAAGTAGCGGCCATTTTGGAAATGGCCGTAGTATGTTGACCGAAAACGGAGATATTCAGGCATGAATAAAGTTAAAATTGTCATTAAAACCCGCAATTCATGTTTTCCTACAAATTCAGTACATGTCTTAGTTATTTTAAACATATATAATCATACAAGAATGGATCTCAAGGTTACGTTGCGTAGGCGTTAGTCACTCTTCAGTAAATGGATCTTGTTATCTCCGACGAACAACCAACATGGCCGTCGTGTTTCTGTGTCTTCTGCTGGGTTTGTCTGCAACTTTAGCGGTGCGACGACAGGGCAATTTAGAAGGTATTAACAATAAGCATTGTATAAAAAGGAGTCCCTGAAAATGGAACATGAAAGCTTGAATTAACTTTTAATTATTTCTAGTTGTCATCCATGGGATTGACTGACTACTGGCAAATAACCACACATTCATTAATTATTTTAAAAAGTATATATTTGATATTGTTCTATAAGAAGATTTTGTGCAAGTTATTGAAATGTAACATTACTATTAAAGATATCCAAAGCAAGGGAATCAAGAAATTACTTTGTAAAAAACGTCCATGAACAGATTTCTGGAATCTAATTATAAACTATGTACATTATTTTTTTCGCAAAAGATGTAATGAGTTTTAAAGAGGGTTTTTTTCAAAACTTTCCTGTTTGTTGAGTTCATTAAATGACTCTCAACAGATCAGGATACATGTATCGCCTATTCATACAAAAAAAACAAATATGCGACGGTATGATGGGGATTTTTTAGATCGATATCTTAATATAAATAACGCTGCCAATCACAATCTGCGTTTTAACTATCCCCCCCTCCCCCCCCCCCCCAAAAAAAACAACAAAAAACAAAACCCACATATTAAGTTTCCTTTAAATTAGCAAATATATTCCCTTTTATAAACTTCGTTTAAAGAACAAACCGCTCATATCCTAAACAGGATCCAATACAACATTGAATGTTCATTTTTGGTTGAGGTAATGTTCGGGTGGTCAGTCAAGATAAATAAAGAATAGGCTCTACAGTCCAATATTTATCGTGCAAAAGAGTTATATGAAGCATGTCTCTGTCTTATATACGCCGTGTAACCAAATGATCATTTGCACTGCAAATGTATACAAACATTGAACTTCAACAATAACTGATGCGTCATTTCCCTAGAAAGGAAGTAAAGGTTCTGCCTACTATTTGCTAAAATGATTGTCTGATAGAGTATCTTGGTAAAAACTTGTCTTATATATAGTATTGATATTTTTAATATATGCACTTAATTCACACAATCCTATTTTACAGTGCCAGCCTTTTCTGCTGGAAAGCTCGTCGCCTATGTCCGCGAACCCCGACTCACCGACGCTTCCGGTTTGGCAGCCAGCCAGAAATTCAAAGACGTCATATATACTCACAATGATGGCGTCGATGGGCCATACATATACGCCATTAATGCCACGACAGGGGATGTAATTTCTACAATGGAGATTAACATGGCGACCAACCACGACTGGGAGGATATGGCGGTGGGTCCGTGTGGGGAGACCAGCTGTCTGTACATCGCAGACTCCGGATACATGCACGGATCCTCGGCCAATACCATTTACAGAGTACAGGAACCGGCCACACTCAGCCCAAATCTAACACTAACCATCGACTCTACGGCCAAATACACGTAATAATTTTGTTTATGTGTTTGGTATTCAATCATTGATATTTTCAATGAATTCTCCAACATTAAATGACACTCTTTGCAAGTACTAACCCTAGAGAGGGACTAGGTTACCCAAACAGGTTTAAACGATCCATAGAAAGAAGCTTCGGTTAACAACATGTCTCTGCAAAAAATGCAATTGGATAACGTTCTTGTTTTCTCATTCAGGTGGTCTGAGGACGAATCTCAAACTCTAATGGTTGATCCAAACGGAGAGGTTTATCTGGTCGGGGTCATCTACAGTGGGCGAGGTATGGTCTCCCACCTCCCTGCGAGCGCCTGGGGATCATCCACCCCCGCCAATATCGAAACATCCCAGTTCCTCCCGATCCACACCCACCATCATGACCCCGTGTCTGGGGACATCTCAAGAGACGGAACGGAACTCCTCATCAAATCCAAATCCAACATCTTCTACTGGAAAATCGAAAACGGTGACGTCATGACCTCTCTCACCAAACCCCCCGTGGAAGTACCCTATCACCCCAACGGTCTCGGGGAAGCCATCTGCTGGAGCGCTGACGGCCAGAACTACTACACCCTACCCGAGGGACACAATCCCGCCCTCTATGTGTACTCTAGAATTGGGGGTGGTCACGGGTCGTCCAGCGTGATCGGAAAATAAGCTGTACAGGATAGACAATCTTTCACATGGGTTTTTGGCAAACGGGACGATTTTATACATGGACATCGTGTTTTCATTTACTATGAACTCTAAAATTTGATTGAATATTGAAAATACAAATTAAGTTGCTACATATACTATTAAAATACCATTATTCTTTAAGCTTCATGATGTGACCGTGAATATTTTTTATACATCGTGGATATCTTTTTACAGTGTAATTTTTGACCATATTAATATTAACACTCAAACCATCAAAACTTTCTTATTTCAGCGCGAATTGTTTTCGTGATTGACAAAAAAAAAACCCCCAACCAAAACAACATCTCTAGTCTGCCTGTTTAAAAACTGACACACCGACAGAACATTTGTAGTACTAGTCTCGAAAAGGATTTTCAGCAATTTATTTTCATAAAAGGAGATAAGTCCCGAGACGTTTTGGAACTGTTCGTTTCGTCTTTGAAGGGTGGGCAGTGAATTGAATCATTCCACACACACACACACACACACACACACACACACACACACACACAAACACACACACATCAATAAATGAATTTAATACCTTTGATAATTGAATGACTACAACGGAAGTTAATGGTGTTGGTAAAAATAAATCCCTAGGGGTAGTAGATTTATCGTACTATATAAATTTCGAAGTTATGACAGGGGCTTGTATTTATGGCAACTAATAGATATTGAAATCTGTGAAAAAATATACTGCAATAAACATTTTTTTAATAATCTTTAAAGAAACAGTAAGCCATTGACACATTGGAAAGCTTTTGATATAAAAATATATACGTTTGATAGAAACATAAATAAATTTTAAAAAAAAACATGGCGAAGGTATATTGGCATCTTACACCCCTGAGTATGTATACTAGATATACACATATAACTTCTAGGGTATAAGCCCCGACATAACATGTAGCAATTTATCGCGGTTTGAAAAAAAATCAGTGATTTTATTTTGTGTAATTAACGAACTTTAAGTGTATTGTACAATGCGCTAGTGAGTTGCAAGGATCTTTACATGCCATTGTTATTTAGATCTTGTAATTGTATATTCTAGTTTAAGGACAGTAATTCAAAGTAAAAGAACTTGTTAGTTATAGAAACGTTTTCCAATCCCACTGATTTAGTCAATAAAATATGTTCACTTCAAGGGCATTCGACTGAGATAAACAAATATGTAAGAAAAATCTTTACTTTTCCCAACAATAAAAAAAGGCTAAGAACAAATGACATAGACGAGACAAATATACGCGAACAGTAAATAACTAGATTACTTTCATTTCAAACATGTCGAAATAAATTATGGTACATGACTTTGAATCATTACTATTACGAGCTGCAATTGTAAGATAACGATTTGCCGCCAGTATACCAAGAGAACCGACAGGTGGCGCTTTGTGGCCAACCCATGCATGTACAATGGCCGCTAAAACAATCTTTTATTTCGTTGGAATTTTGCTCTTTGTAGATCTACAGGCCCAGGTAACTATTGTATACGACGTTTTCCCTAATTTTAAAATCAGTATTACTGGTTTGATTAAAATTACAGGTATTAATTACTTCATACAATTTAAATGTTTTGCGGAACAATGCTTTCAATTATTTTTCAAATGCTGTGCTAAGGTACACAACGAAAACAATTTTTCCAATGGTTTTTTTTTATGTACATGTATGACGAAATTATAAAGATGATGACGAACTATTAATACCGCAAATTAGCAGACGTATATATACGTAATTCACCTCATATGATTGACTGGCCTTTATCACTCTTACAATATCACCTTGACCCTTATATGGTCGACAAATTAGTAGTGTGTATCTTGTCAAATAGCACACTATTGTCACAGTACTGATTTTATGTTATATTAGAAAAACTCCAAATTTAATTAAATGTAATTATTAAAGTATAATCTTTTCTTTTAACCTCACAAAGATATAAATGAATGCACATGTAAGTTTACGACACAACTATTTCAGGACAATATTCGATGCGATATGAGTGACCGGTATGGTACATGCGATTCAGGGTTCTGCTGCGTTCGAGATCAGTTCCTAGCGTCCTACGTCTATTGCAAACGTATACCGACAGATACCCACCATTGCATTACGGTACAATCGGAATCGGAGTGCGCATGCGCCAGTGGCCTAACATGTAAACCGAACATTAATGTCCCTACTTATACCTCCGTCTATGGTACATGCAAAGCAGACGTCGACGAAAATTTTCCTCCTAGCACACCTCCTACCAGTACTCAACACAAACACACGCATGCGCAGCATTAGTTGACATTGGGTTTTTTTGACTATGGAAAAAATTTTGTTGGTTTATTGGTGATTAAATGGAGATAGCCAAAACGTTGTCTTGTTTGTTGTTTAAAATTAAAACAGCGGCTTTTTATAACGGCGATTAAAAGTGTCTCATTGTTGAAGGACCGATCGGAAGACAGAGAGGATCGCCAAACATCTTTACCGATGCTTCCAGATGATGTGACAATTTTAAATAAATCCAAGTTGGCGGTGATGTGTATTTGTGTATCATTAGGTAAAGTGTATACAATGCTTATTATTAGAAAAATATATAACTTAGGTGCCTGTTAATATAAGTACCAAATAAAAATGCATATTTCAGTTATAATCCCTTTACAAAAGCGAATTTCCCGTTTTGTGTATATTTTCATCAGACGACTAGTGACGTGTTATAAATTTGAATTTTTTCTATTAATCTAAATCTTGGGTGAAATGACGAATTTTTCCATTTTAATTGGACATAATCGACATAATCTGTATAAACATAGCATACCGAATGAAAAAAAAAACATCGTACATGTTACATAACGTCAGAGAAGCAAAACGTTTCAAGCGAGAAACGTATTGTATTTTAAAAACCATGTAGCGTGCGAGAAATTGAGCCTAGTGTATATTAAGTATGATCAAACTTTAACTTTTAAACAAAGCTTAAACTCTGAAAACTGGCCGGAAAAAATATCAAAATACTGTGAACGTATGGCGGCCCAATTATGTTATCCTCTCTCTATTTATCTTCGCTGTTAAACCAGTGTTTATCTGGTGTTATGACACTATTTGCTAAAGTTTTTCTAAAATGAATAAACAACATGTATTAAATAAGGTATAAAATTTCTCTGGGGGTCGACAGTCAATATGAAGAGAGCCGTAGAATTACAGGATCGTCGAAAAGAAAACTTTTCTAAGGATAATGACCCCGAGCCAAATTTAAACCCCTGGTATCTTTCTACGGGGTCATATTTTTGTCGCAACAGCGACAGTGCCTCTTCGCGGAGTACAACCCAAATCTAAACAATTAACAGTTTCCGTCTTTATTTACTTTTCATTCTTGCTCGTTCTTCTTCTGAGCCCAATTTCAGACAACATTTCTAACCTATCACACCCGTTCCGTCCGCATTTTCTCTGTAAAAAGTAATGTTTGAAAGATGATTAAACCATGCAATTTTTAATTATTCAAACATATATGTAATCATAAAATGAACTTTTTAAAAATTTATTAGTTGCATCTCTGAAAGTTTAAATTAAAACTTTAAAATAGTAAAAAAACCTACGGTTTTTCACAAATATAAAAGTGAGATCCTCCCCTTTCCTTGCCGTGGGCCCATGGATAACAATTATCATCCATCCAGAATAGAGTGGTACCTTCAAACTTCATAACGAGGCAGTTTGTGGTCTCGTTTCTGGTTGGATATCCTGACGCCCATTTGGTGTAGGGGCCGAGAGCGGTTCCCGTCTCTAACCATCGCCACTGACCCTCAAACACATTGTCCTCTGCCCCAATCCAAAAGCCTGACTCCCTAAACTCTGTCAATGACCAGCGATTGATATAGACCTATAGCTTGTGAATGTTTACCTTCGACAATGATATTTCTGATATTCAAAAGGACAAAATATATAATCACAACACTTGAAATAAGTGTTATTTATGAATAAAGTTCCAGTTTGATACATCAAAGTAGATCATGCATAATCGGAAAACGAGGACGATGACTCGGACGTAGAAATAGAAGATGAAGTAACACGATTTGGTCCAGCTTTCGTCAAAAGTAAGACTGGCAAACATGAGTAACAAAGCGTGTACTTCAACAGCTGACTCTGATTTTGTTAAAGACATGAGAGAAAAATATAATCGACCAAGTAATGTTCCATTTAGTGTAACTATGATATAATAATTAGGGTAACCTCTCTCTCTCTCTCTCTCTCTCTCTCTCTCTCTCTCTCTGATATACATACCGTGAAGTACACTGAGGATCTGAGTTACAAAGTTGTGTTTATCCTCGTTGTCATCCGTCATCAGATAGCCACCTTTACTCCTACAATCTCTCTATCGTAGAAAAAAAACCCGGACATCTTATTCATGGATAGTCAATATGGCAAAATTCTTACATGATACCAATCATTTATATTGGTTTCAAATTGTATACAAATTAATTTACTCTTAATAAACAGTAAAGTGTTTCATGAATTTAATATATTTTTGAATTAGTTGGAACTTTTTCGTTGATGACATTTATTACATGTTATAAGGAACATTAGGAATTTAATTTCGTGTGTATGAATGATGGAGTGGATTTCACGAATCAATTCGTTGAAAAAATTTCTAATAAAATCCACTGAAAGTTTAACGCCTTGAAAACGGATTTTGCGGCATTGGGCTTTGAATTTTTATGAGTTTCTATGATATGAATGATACACAAATAACAGCTATAAAGCTTGACTATGATTTGTTGTTCTTCTGATGCTAAGAGGGACTATTAAGAAGGATATGAAAGCAAGAAATTAATGGAAGAAAATGCTACATACACTATTTAGTCGTTAATGGATTAAGTATAAGCTTTAGTGTGTGATCCTGACTTACTGCGGCATCTATCCAGCCTCTACTAGCTCTGCTGAAATGTAAACACTCTCCCTGAAATTCTGACCATTCTATTGGACAGGCAGCGAAAACTAACACGATACCTAAGGAAAAAATTACAAGATAGCAAACAGTCAGTATCGTCATTAAATCAAATAAAGTCTTTTTTCTGGAACTGCTTTTACAAATCCTTTTAATACTGTACAATAAATCAATTTGCTGTAATTCTAAATTAAAAACACATTTAGAGGTACTTACAATAGGTAAGTACAAGCCCTGTCAGCACTCCGGTCGCCATTGTTGTCACGGTTTTGTTATCAGACTAGGCCTAGGTCTTACTTTGATCGTACTATAAGATGCACCTTAAAGTACAGTAACAATAATCCAATTGATTTTATAGTGCTGCTTACACTTCTTCTGGAACATTTTAAACTAGTCGTTCAATAAATTATTGAATAAGATGTCAACCTCAATTTTTTAGCATCGAATTTACGTCTCCTCTCAAAAATAACAGAAGCTAATAACTTTTGAATACTTTCTAAAATATCATGATAACCTTTAGAGGTTGCCCTGATACTGTTCAAAATCTAAATAAGTAACTGTTACATGCTAGTTTTTTTTGTACTTTTAAACATTATTTTAAACAAAATTAGGGATGTCAAATGTTACGTTAACATTTAAGATGGGAAGTTATGCTAACATATTAGTTAAAACTTTCATCTGATTTTCAAATATTTCATTCTGTAATCGATAGTTGATAAATGAATAAGTGAAAAAACCTATCAAATTAAATAAAATATTAGGATAGAGGTATACATGGACATATTTAAAGGCTCGGTTGTCAACTGAATATCAGATCCGCCTCATATTTTTAAAAATGACTTGTGTAACTATGGACTATTATTTAGTAAAGAAATATTGAGTTTGTTTTTACTTTAAAATTAGAATGGTTTCCTATATCTTTATGGAGAACTCTTCTTTTAAAGGAGATTTATATAGTCTAAAAATAGCCACGACCATCAAGCCCTCTTAAGAAAAATGACCACATTGTGCACATGTTCCCATATGTTGACCCACAGTGTGATTAAGTATTCTACATGTATTCTACATGTCAATAATAAGATTATACAATTGGGGTCAATTTTTCTGAGACCCTTGATTATTGGACTACGTTGGAAAATTATCAAGACTTTGATCTAGGGCAGAATACGGTCACATGACTCGTGAATGAAGTCAATCATGATTCGACATCTTGTTCTCGTTTCCACAGGTTTGTTTTGAGTTTTTTACTATATATTGCTTCGGTCGATGATTTTACATACATATCTTATCAAATATATGGTTGGTACGCAAAATGTAAACAATGATTTTGTTCGTTAAATTTTAATTTCATGCCTGTTCTTTTATTACATTGAAATCATCAAGTCTACAACTGAATTTTATTAACCATAAAAAACAGAAATCACTACTTTAATAAAACAATGAAATTCAATGATTTAAAATCGCATATTCGTGCACTTACTTGATAATAAACTGCAAGGAAAGTATGATTAAACACTTATACTACACACACTATCACTTAGTGTGTCTACTGCAGACTCTATCATGTAATGCAGCATGTTATACAATCACTGTATTCACCTTCTCGGCATCACTAAGCTTGGCTTTGTTAATCTTTCATTTTGTCTTTCTCTACAGCCATAACAGTCTTTCATCCATCAATCCTAAGAATGGTATTGTTGCAGTGAAACCTTTCATCTTGTCTTGTTCTAAAGCCATTACCCGCTCCCTCTCTTCATCACTTAGTTTGGCATTTTATAACCTTCATCTTGTTTTGCTCCACAGCCATCGCTTGCACACTCTGTTCCTGTCCACAGGACTGGGCCGAGTATGACGGAGAATGTCTGTTCTTTGGACACGATAGAAGGGACTTTATTGGAGCTGAGGTATAGATGCATATAATTATTGTTGTTGAAATAAGAAATTGACTCTGAAAATCTAGTGCGATGACACTCCATATGGTTATTTGGTTAAAACTAAAAACATATTTTTTTCATGCAAAACGGCCTATTCTGTGTATATTGAGAAGTAATTCAGTTAATGCTTGTATTTGAATATATGACCGAAAACTTTCTCTTTGATAAAACAAGTATTTTTATCATATTATGTAGCAAATATGTCTTGTTTAGAAATTCATATATTTTTAACTCTATTGTAATGAGAATAAAAAATTTGGTATATAATAATATTAGTTAGACCATTATTATTCTGTTTTGTTATTTACAACAGGTGCTATAAGTATTGTTCTATATATTTTTTTCCATATTCGTCACTGTTAACTGTTTTAATTACAATTTCCTAGACTGACTGCAAGCATAAGCACAGCTACTTAGCATCGGTTGACAATGCAGGAAAAGCCAACTTTATACGACAGATTCTCAGCGTGATGCATAGTAAGTAGTTTGTTTCTTTGTATTGTGCATACTATGTCAATTTATAATATAGTCAAGCAATACTTTCTGTAAGACGAAATCGAATGTTCTTAAGTAGCTTGAACATGTTTAGAAACGATGTAAATATGTATACAAAATCCATCTTGTATTTCTTCTTAAACTCTGCATTTTGATCATATTACAATATCTATATCAGTATTAACTGGTAAAAAGATTCTGTAGAGTCATTTAAAGTTCTAAGTTGCTTATTTCTCTTAGATTTTGTTGGTATCATACTAACAAATTTATCATACTTTTTAGTTACAAAATATGATTTCCCCAAATCCACAAAAATAAGCCCAAACAAGTATTTATGAATCAACAATAATTTAATTCAGACTTCAGCGTAATCTCTACATAGGAGAAACGTACTTTTTTTCAAATTTGCTGGATTAGAAAAAAAAGTTAGTTTTTGCCGCACGCAGTGGTTTTTCCTATTGCTTAAATGTCATGATTGTGTCACAAAGAAGTCAAATGAATTAGAAGTACTTTTATTAACTTATTAAAGGTAATCACCTCTACCGCTATTGGATCGGAGGTACTGACTTTGCCATTGAGGGCTCCTGGAGATGGTTGGAGACAGGGTCAGCGATTGGACCCTACACGAACTGGGCAGATGGGCGTCCAACCAACAACGGCACGTTCAACTGTATGATGATGGAGTGGGTGGGAGATGGGCTAAAGTGGGTGGATGTTGAATGCAACCATCGGGATGTCACCTACATATGTGAAAAAGCGTAAGCAAGACACTAAGTTTTATATTTCTATTTTATTGGCAAAAATCAATCCTTCTTTTATTAATTGTTTTTTGTCAAAGATAAATTTAGTTCTAATATGTTACTAATGGACTTGTGGTACATATAGAGATTAATGACATAACTATTATTTATATGTAAAAACGAAAATGAGGTTGCACTGTTCCAGTTGATCCAAATATTTGTCTTTGTAATTAAACAAGGCGTTTTGAAAACGTTATTATTTTTTAAATCTTCTTCATTTGCAATTGTCGTTCATATAAGCGAAAACGTACTTGTTTTAATGCGTTAAAATAAAAAAAATATCAACATTTCTATTTTGATTATTTTCAGGATGGCTAGTAGCTGAAATCACAAAAGACAATTTATATATTTGAGGAAATTATGAATATAATAAAAAGTTTTAATTGTGTTGGTGTTGGTCATAAGAGACATAAACAAATGACGTCAAACTCAAAAAGAGAACATCACCACTAAAAAAATTAAATATAAAAGCACAGATTTCCTTTTCAGTAAATTTACAGTTTATCAACTCAATATGACTGGTTTTTTTATATCCATACATTACAATGAGCAATAATAAATTTTGTTTGAAAATGTACTCGCGTTGCAATCTCTCTAAAGTAAATAAAAAACCTAGATAAATTTGACTCTCTTTTCTTGAAATGTCTACGGGATTATGAAGAAGTATTTCATCCTTTGTTATTAATATAACTGTGCCTATTAGTAATACAATTGTGCTTAAAATATGATTATTATCGATTTTGTTCTGAGCTATACATGTACATGTTAAATGAACAAGATAAATAGTTCATAAGGTGCACCTATACTAGCTGATAACGAGGTATTTGTCTTAAATACTTTTACCGAAAGAACAAAAAGTATGATGCTGTTAGACATATTTGATTTATTTCCTCTATTTGGTAAGTCAAAGAGAGAGAGAGCAATCATGGTTTTTAATTGTTTTTATGTTAATATATCAAACTATACACTACCAATGTAATGTCTAAATGCGAATGTCTTAGAGTTCAATTTGTTATTATCGGTACCATGGAAACCATGTCATAGGTCTTGAGCTATGTGAAGCTTTTATCAGAGTTATTTTTCATCGGTTTATATTTAATAAGTAAATGAACGTTCAAGAGGTACAGATAGAATTGGAATCTCTTACTATTGTAAACCTTGAATAATTACCACTTCAAACTGTCATTTGATTAATGCCATATATCTCTTACTATTGTATATGTGTAAAAACTGAGTGATAACCACTACAAACTGCCATTTGAAGTCCTGCAAGTGGCTTGATTTGAGATTTCAGTGCAATTTACATTTTTTTTCCAGTTTTATGTATAACAACGCCTCTCATTACAAACGGTAATATTATTTCTTTCCTGATACTATTGATTTCTTATTTAAGATATTTTCATAGGACACTTACTTGTCAAATCAATAATAATATTTTTTTCAATATACATGTAGTTTGCTAAACGGCAAATCAAATAATTCTTCATAATTATATAAAGTCTTTCTTTTGATAATGAAATTTCCATTTACGCATTTTAATATAAATACTTTCTAAATACAAGTTTTTACTAGGTTTACAATGTATGCAATGCACTGGCGTATCAAGTCCAGAAGATTGTTTAACAAAAGTTACTTGCTCAGACCAATATGTAAGTCTTTACTTTTTAGTTTTCCTTTTAAATTTTGATTTAAAGGTCAAAAAAAGAAAGCAAGTACATGAAGCGATCACAGAAAGTAGCCATGTTTAACCATGTAAAACATTGTCACATAATTGATATGCAAAGTCACTTTATTGGATAAATACGAAAGGTCTTTTAATATCCAATTGAATATTTAAAGTTAATATGTAAACGTTCTTGTTTAAACACGAATTTTAAAATTAAAATAAAAAACACACATAAATTATCATTTCTTCAAAAAACGGTATACAGGATTATTCTTGGTCCCGGTTATAAACGAAAAATTACGGTTGTAAGAGTATTCACCCCGTCTTTAATTCGTCGTTAAACAGTTGTTACAGATAACTTCTATCACTTGCTGTTGTCACTTTGATCCTTTTGAATTCACTAAATGTCAACAACAGCGAATGTGACAAAAATGAAGGATGAACAATAATATCTGGTGTACTTTTGTTATATCTAATTGATAGTTTATTACACTCTGTTTACTGTTTTCAGCAATGCTTCACCGACTTTTATGTAACTGAGCAAGGGTTTCTTTATTATGACTTAGGATGCAGGATAGATCAGGTAGGCTTTAAGATAGTGAATTAAACACTGATTTGAAATGAAAAACCAAGGAATCCTTCGTTGCAATTGAATTAAGCCTAAAATTTCATCAAACCATAGTTGTGTCAAGTTTTAAGCGGACAACATACCCGAGCACTATTGGTGGAAAAGAGACAATTTACAAACCTCCATCTGTGTGAGGAATGTTGCACTACTGACTTTTGTAACAGACAAGGATGTCCCGAGAACTGTAATATTAATTATTGATTATTCATATAAGAGAACAGTTGTGATAATATGTTTTATGTATACTAGATTTAACCCGTGCAAGCAAGGAGATAATAGAAAGCTTTGCTACAACCATGCCCTTTCTACCATATTTCTCTCCAAAAGATTTTTCCATTAAAGTTTATGGGCGAAGACCATGGAAGAGAGTTCCCCTGGGTTGGAAGGTCTTCACATCCCCAACCCAATCCCTGAATATTCTTTTCATATGCTGGAAAATAGTAATTGTGTTGTGAACATGGGGTATTCTCTCCTTTTTTGACCGCTTTTCGCTACAGTTCAAGACACAATTTTTCAAATCCACGTTTCATGTGTGTGACTATAGTATTTTAGAAAAAAAAGATTTGGGTGTGAAGAGATTAATTTTATGTTTTGAATGTTTATTCCACAATTTGTTTCAAATTAAATGAAAAAAAAAATCCATCTTATGACTCTTACCTCTAACTATACCCAACCCCACCAACCCCCGAATCCAAAGCTTATGCGCGAATTAAAAGAAATTGTTATTACGTTGTCCTAGCTATATTCCTAGTCTTCATACGTATTTTAAAAAATCCTTTTATTCTTAATACATTGATGAACAGCAAGATCATTTGAAGAACTTCTACACTTCATAAACCGTAAAACGAGGATCCGCTCCATTTATTGAACAATATGTGAAGCGGGCGCTTAGGTCTGGGCAATTATTTACAAAGTTCAAATTCATTCAGGGTCAAAAGCTGGATTTTTGGACTTATTTTTGCTGATAGTTAATTAACTAACGCTAAAAGAAAACAAATAAGTCCCGATTGGCATAATAAAGTTTGGTACAATGTTTATAATATCTAAAACAATTGGCAGTTATCAGGCGATTTACCGGTAGCAAAGCACACCCAATCAAGTCCATAATTTTAGTTGTTTAGATTTCGTTACTTTTGCAAGAATTGAATCGTGTTAAATTTTAAAACAATCTTTAAATTTACCAGTATATGTGTGTCCACTATTTGAAATAATGGACATCAAAAGCTGTCCATGTGATTTTGCCCTACAGGTCTAGATCAGTCCTTTCTTGAGCTCTTACATGGAAAGTTTGTAAAGTTTAAAGAATATATGCATTACTTACATGTATTTGATGAGATGTTATGTTAGTATAGAAAATATTTTTGTTCAATCAATTAGCATTTTTTTATTTCTATTATTAAGAGGGTTTTTCTCACCCAAAACATTTTTTGTTTTAGTATTTTTGCAGCAATAATTTTCACTGTTTTTGCTTATTTAATGACAATTTTAATATTTGTTTTTAATTCATTAGGTTTTTTATGCTGGTTTTATTTTGCAGCCGTTACTAGACTCAACAATACGTTGTGCTTTAATTGCCAAGACGCGAACAATCCAGCAAAGTGCGACACAGTTGATGTTTGTAACCATGATGAGGTATAGTCAGTCAACTGAACGTTAACCGAAAGGTCTTGGTAGGTGACTGAATGGCAGAGATACGCAATCCAGTTACCTTTTAGTTACCTTTCAGTCACATTTCAGTTGATTGAATGACAGAGCTTCATTCTGTGTTTTTGCAGATTTGTTTAGCAGCATTAGTTTTGACTGAATCATTTCAAGAACGTTATCAACTTAGATGCGAGAAAAAGCACGTATGTGATTAAGTATGCTTTTTGAATAACAGACACCAATATCAATACTTTATTTTTGACATTACCACCAGACGAACTACTAAGCTAAAGTTATACGTTTTACAGATATGTGACAGGTCGGTTGGAGGACAGTTTTATGGTCAACCAAACCCAAACCCACCTCTAGCTCTTGGAAGACGACAGATCCAGTTTCCACTGACGGAGTGTCAGTACTGTTGTGAAAGCAGTTTCTGCAATAACAAAGCCTGTGTAAGAGGAGCGACTCCCCCATCTCACATCGAAACAACAAGTAAGTGTAGCTGTTAGGATATTTCTTTAATTTTCATTTAAGACCAATTCCTTTTTGTAAGAGCAAGAATTATTTACTTTACATGTCAAAATATAGATTATTATCAATCTATATATTCAGTTTAGGTAAATTACATGTAGCTGTTAGGATATATTTTAAATTTTCATTTAGGAGAAATCATGTAATTTATTGTTTAACTACCTTGTATAAGAAATAGTTTTTCCATTTTGTAAGAGAAAGATATATAAAATGTACACTTTACATGTCAAAACATATTAGGTAATCAATCTAGATATTTAGTTCATCGGGTAAATTACATTGACTCAACCAATGAATACGTATCGAAACGTTTGCTAAAAGCTTTTTTTTTTAATATCAAAATTAGTTGGAAATGTTACGTCAAAAACGCATTAATGCTTCATAATCAATTAAGTTAAAGCAATAGAGAAATCGAGTTTAGTTCACTTCAAAGCTTTATATGTTTTATGTGTATTATTCTTAGTACAACAGGAATATTCTTTAATTTTACCCCCCAAAAATATTAAATGCAAAATCATTTTGCAATTAATTTATTCAGAGTAATGTTTATTCGACCAAAATTTTGTATTATATACGGTACACTGTAATTATATATTGAATGGGTCTCTTTTTGGAACAAACAGACGGGGTTATTAAGTTGTAAAAGTACACCAGAATGTACTATGCCTAGCCGCCGTTCTTTGTGAGTCTCAAAGAAATGACATGTAGGTCAGATCATAGATAACAACATTGGAACAATGAATATTCTCTACCTTGCCGTGTTTGCTGTTACAGGTTTCTTTTTATTTATGTCCTTTGTTTCCAGATAATCTATATAAAATCTAAGTATCAAAAAGTGAACAATTTCTTTATAACTTTTTATATTTTATGTTCGCAGACTCTGATCACATTATTATCCTTCATATTTTGCATCTATTATGAATGATTCACACTGTATTTTCTAGTTGACAATAAACAAAACTTTCAATTTTGAAGAGGAGCACTTCGGCTGTTTTTCAGAACTTTAATTCTCACGTTATTTACAATACATCAAAATATTCGAGCGAGATATAATATTGTTGACATTGAATGGCAAAGAACGTATGATTAAAGATATATACTGTTTTATATTGTTCAGTTGTATAATGTTTTAGGTATATTTACCGTGCAGACTTCTTGTCCTGTGGATTGGGCAGAATATAAAGGAGAATGTCTCTATTTTAGTAACAGTCGACAACGCTGGCTTGACGCAGAGGTGAGGCTATAAAATAGAACCAAAGCAAAATTGTCTGGCAGGAATAAAGGATCGACAGATTTTTTAAAAATGTTCTTCAAAATGGTTATTAAAACAGAAATAAGAAAAATCACTTGCATAAAAACTCTTCGCGTTAATTGGAGCTTCAAAAAACGATAATCAAAGAAAATAAAATATAAAATAAAAACTTTCCAAAGAGGTTTTTCATTTTGTGGTTGGAATGTTGCTTTGAATATATGAAGTAATGCTACAGATTTTTATATAATAAGGTTCGTTATTCGTTATTCTACATAATGTATATTTTCATGCAAGATATTGTTTTCTGTTTTCTTCCTCGAACAATAAACATGTCTTAAATGTAATTTATCATAGGATGTTTTTAAAAAAACTCCAATAAATCAAATTTTGGCGTCAGTGCGCTTTCTGTAAATAAAAATAAGAAGACTATAATGATGGATTTATTTTCCTTCCAGAACCAATGTCGAAAATTCCACGCATATCTTGCTACAGATGACAATGCTGATAAACACAACTTTATTTCAAATATCCTTAGTGTTCTACACTGTAAGTACATTTATCAATCGTCCAGTATTTTACAGTATTTTGCGCCAAATCAACTGGCAGTCACATCAGTACTTGACCTGTTTAAAGCTACTTGCAATGAGATGTTTTGAGATTAAATCTAACATGTAACTAATGGGTTTTACTTACCAACTCATGTTATATTGGAAAGCAATGTTTAAAAGAAATTGATTTAAACACAATTCTATTAAATAAATTCAATAAGGATTTGAAAACAGACACGGTCTAAAATATCCTCTCTTTGATTAAAAAAATAAAAATAAATGCAATCTTGATAACAATAAGGGTTTAAAATATAAACTTATTTTCCCTTTGATAACCAGCATTGCATCAAAACACGTTTTGGATTGGTGCCAATGATTTCGCAATAGAGGGCTCGTTCCGGTGGCTAGAGACCGGGTTGCCTATAGGGAACTACACCGCCTGGGGCTCCGGGAAACCTACACGTAACGACACCAACAACTGTATACGCATGTTCTATAACGGTGATCAGTACAAATGGGAAGATGTCGCTTGTGGCGATAGAACCACGTATTATATTTGTGAGAAACCGTAAGTGCATTTCTGAAGTACAAAATTTGATTGTTAGATTCACCGATTACGGAATCGCTTAGGTATATAAACAATGTTATATTCAGGCAATATTTAAATCAAAACCAACAAAAAGTCCTGATTAAATAAACATAATTATGACGTTTTTTAATACGTCTCGTTGTTGTCAATTCTAAACCGAAATGCAATGGTAAGATGTCGTGCTAAATGGAGTTTAAATCAAACTTTCTGAAACTTTTCCATTTTGGTAATGAAAAAATAAACTAAAGCAATGTTTTTCTTTAACTGAGGGTTTTTTTACAATGTTTTTCATCTTTTAAAATTATTGTGTGGATCTCTTTGAATTATTTAGTAAAACTACAGCGGGTAAATTATTTGCTTTAAAGCATTTTACTTACTTATTGTTTCCTACCCTTTTACTCTGCGGGCTGGTATAATAGAAACATTTGGATAAGATACTTTCTTCTAACACTTTCAACAAAAGAGAGTCGAGCAAAATATTTTGTGTATGTATTAACCCATTTGATCATCAAAATATTGTTTATTTTTACAGTGCTGAAAACACTGCCTCTGTTACGACTGAAAACGTTCAAATAATTGGAAAATAACAAGGCCAGTCTGTATGCATAATAAATACATTTGCTGATAAATGGTCAGGTTGTTTGCTTTGTTCATGGCCCCATAAAATAAGCTTAATACATGGTCTTAAATACATGTACTTGAAAGTTAGTTGCTTATTGTAGAATGGTGAAAGTAAGCTTAAATAAAATTTAAACAAAGCTATTTTCTTTAAATGGTGCAGATCTTTTTGTCAAGTTTCTTTTATTAATAATAAGAATTTAAATTAAAGACTTACCTACAAACAATTTAAAAACGAATAATCTTGTCTAAGAATCATATATACTAAACAATGTTAAAACAACAAACTCGGGACTTCTTGTTTCATAAAAGTAAGGAATGTTGAAAATATGGTATGTTGTTTAATGTGCTACAAACCGAATTTGTTAAATCCACGGTATGCCATCTAACATTGTGCAATGATATTTTTTAGTCTTAAATGATTACATAATCTTAAATTATCAATTTAATTATGATGCATTGATTTTGCTGGGCCATGCCTATTTTCATCAATTAGTTATCAAGTATTTTCGCATTTTGCAACTATGTTTTTATATCCAATTTCAAAGGAATTGATTGTGCTATAAAATAGAAATTGATAAGTATCTGTACATATGAAAATTTAAATACAGCGAGCATGCAGCTTATGAATAAGTAGCCGTGGGTTTATAGTTTATAATATGTTCTGCGCATTCTTTTTTTCTGAAATAATTTCAGAGATATGCTTTATGGGCGATCCCTTTTGCAGTGCCCTAATTAAAACAAAAAATCCTTTCAGAAAACTATGAATTTTTCTAAATTAATTAATTAGCATGTTTACGTTATTTAAATTGCGTATCGTTTATTTCGATCTTTCAGTGCCGATCAAAGTGGTTCACCGGTTTATTAGAACTGTGCAGCTATCAGAAAAAATGGAGCAGACTTCCTGTTAGCAAATAAATAAATTATTTGAAGCGATTTTCTTTGACTTGATCATATTGTTAGGGTTTAGATGTAATTTGTATCTTTCTTGTTTTTTATTTCTCAAACATTCTGTTGTTGGACACATGTTTAATCATTTATTAGTTACATAATACTGATACTGTATCTTGTTTTTAAGTAGATTAGGAATTTAGAAAAAAACTGTTTTTAGAAAATTAACAACAAAACGATTTACAATAAAACATTTATTTTTTGCTTTTGAAATCATTTTTATTAACAGTGTAATAAGATAAGCATCTATCAATACTGATTTCGTTGTTTTTATTATTATAAGACATTCATACATTTGAAGCGTTATGTAAAATATGGCTTTCAATCAGAGTAGAAAGTTTATTTCAAGTTTTTTTTTCCAATTCTTAATTTCAATCAAGTATATAGTTTTGTTATACCAATCACAAGTAAGATACTAAAAATCAGTTTTAAACAGATAAACGGAATAAATTAATATGTATCATAATGTACAGTTGAACCTACAAATATTCTTAAAACCTTAAAACTGTGGTTGCTTCCTTCCCATTATATATTTACTATTGGATTAATTAGGAATTTCACAAAGGTACGGGAGTTTGAGGCTACAAGGAAACTCCGAAAGATTAGGCAAATAATCCCACGCAAGGCATGTATCAGTGAAGTCATCTACTGCATAGTTAGAAAGAAAGCTTTGATCCACCACAGAGCCGTTTATCCATTTCCATGTCATAAATGTATCGTTGAACGAGGCCCCTATGAAATAGCGTGGACTCGTCACAACAGCAGAATCATATTCTAAACACAAAGATAAATACATCCTTTCATTATTTTTAAAGATTAAAGTTGGGTTTTTTGTTTTTTGTTTGTTTTGTATAATGCAATATTAAGTCAAACTTAAAGCTAATACTTTAAAATATAAAATAAAAAAGTAATAATTGTGAACGTTTACTAAACAATATCTATTGTAATTCTTAAAATGTTGATGATAAAAGTATGAATTGTAAATTTAAAAAAAAAGGTTTATTAAATAGAATTTATGACATCATAAGTACCTTAAATGGTGTCAAAAATAACCTATTATATGTCAATTAAATAACATTTGAAATTGTATCAAATTATAGATTTCTATAATATTGTACGTTTGAAGACTTACCATTTTGCATTGCAGTAAGTTTTGCAGGGGAGTCTAGTATAGCAAGTCTGGCTCCTGTGCCTTCACAAAGAGACTTAGCGTCTTGCCAGGTTCTTGTGGATTCAAATACTATGTAGCAAAGGTTTACAGAGGGTACCCACCTGTAGTTTGATGGACAGTTTGCTGAGAAGAAATATTGCATTCCATTTGTCATATTTTGTTAACAGAATACTTAAAAAAAATCTCACTTTTTTAATAACTAACCATTAATAAAATCCTATAATCTGCTTTCATTCCTGTATGTTAAATAAAATAAAAAGTTGCAAAATATTACACTTGCTTAAATTCCGCAATAGGATATAATACGTACCATCTTTTGCTTTTTTCAGCGTTCTAAAACCAAATCTAGACGGATGAAATGCCTTTCAAGCAAATTAGATAAGTCTTTTGATGTATAGTAAATGTTCGATCCTATCGAATTATTTATCAATATTTGAGTTATCTTCTCAAAATATGATTCCTCAAATGAGTTTGGGTAGTAATAACCATGATGTATTTAAATAATTTTCTAATCTCTTTCTACAAAAAAGACTGAATGGCAGGTTTGCTTCTGTTTTGGATCCGTAAATAACATGGTTTGCAGTGGAAACTATATTTATCCTCAAAATAAAAAAAAAATACTTGAAAATTTGCTGCTCAAATCCTGACTATGCCCTTTTAAATTTCATATGTATCTAAATTTTTTTCTCCAAAAGAAGGAATGTTTTAATTTTTTTTTAAATAGGGATACTTTGTCAAAAATATATATATTATGTGATTTCGTATCGAAAAAGGAAAAATAAAAGATGTCGTGAGTGAAATAAGACATCAATTCTATAAATTGGAGCTTGCTCTTAAAGCTGAAAACAGCTCGTAAATAGGCACTCTCCTCCATATTTCCCTTTCATCACCGCTGTTCCTACAACCACTATATAAGCCGCAGACCTCTTAACAGTTTAAAGTATTTTGCTGTAGAGGTCTCACCTTTTTGGACGTACATCTCGCTTTGCCATGTTACTTGATCGCGATGAAATTATCAAATATTACGCACTTTTGTCAAGCCATGAGAAAACTAATATAAAAAAACCAGGTCAATGCATTATTGACAAACAGAATATGCACATAAAATAAGAAATAAATGCATAAAATCCAAAGCACACCGTACAACCGCCTTGGATTATTTCATTCATGTGCCGTATGATACATTCAAAATTGTTTGTTTACCTGGACAGCAGACGTTCACTGAGATACAATGTAAGAGATGTTCTTTAATGTCAATCTTAAACAAATTTTATTCTCATAATATTTGGTTAAATGCAGAGTTGTATATTTGTTCTTTTATCACCAATCTCGTTTTTTAACTGACATTGTCACATAAAGAATTTTGAGCCATTTTTTTAAAATGTAATTTTAATGCAAACTTTGAGGTTTGGACACTAATAAAACTTAAACGGCGTGTGCTGTCAAAATAATACAACATCAGAAAAATAGCCTATTAATTAAGCTTTTATGTGATATTTGCAAAAGTTTCTATTATTCATTCCTGTAGCTGCTTTTTTAATTTTATTAACCACCCTCGAAGAAAAAAGATACGTTCAACTTCCGTTAGATGATACATTCAACATATGTTTTTAAACCAGTAATGATACACTCATATGCTGTATTTGTCGAGTTAAACCAAAATGACAGTGTTTTATGGCTTAAAATGATAAAATTTTAATTGGAATAGGAAGTATTTGAAAAATAAATAGACGACAACATTATATTTAAATTAATCTTTCTTTTCAGATCATACAATCAAAGATATAGCACAGTAAATGACACTGGATTTAAATATATTTCTTTGCAACTAGTGTCATGAGAAATTTAACATTTTTTGTGAAATGATTTACCATTTTTGCAACAATCACGATAAATGTGAAATAAAATACAAAAAAAGAAAATTATGTCCTTCATCTGGCAAACTCGGTTATAGAACAAAAATCTTTTAAGATGAATTGCCGGAAAACTACACTATAACTGTCACAGATGATAACCGATTAAGTATAACAAACTTGAATAGCACAAAGAAATAGAAATTAAACACATCTCTTAGATCACATTTCACTCAACATGACGATGAAATGCAGAGTGGCAACGCACTTTGAAATATTTTTCCAAGTGCGTTAAATTTGGGACAAAATCAAAATAATTTTTTTTTCAAAGTGCGTTAAATTTGGGACCAAGTCAACGCACTTTGCAAAAATTTTTCAAAGTGCGTTATGAGTGTACATCAACATTTTTTTTACTATCAAGACACTTGACGCACTTTGAAAAAAAACTTGTATAAATCACAAAATATGGACTTTGTTCTTAACTGATTTCGTTTTATTCAAATTAAGTGTTTATAGTTCTTTGTAAACACTGTTTAATATAGTCTAGCATCATTGGGAATAGGGAGGAGACAACCAAAGACACGGTACAATTTCCAATAAAATATTTATATCAATTACTTGAAGAATGCATCCGCATCTTCTTTTCTTTCCAAAAATTATATCAATTCCATAAACTTTTGTATCTGCAGGTTTCTAAGCAAAATTCCCTTTCTCAAATTCAAAACAAGGAAATTATTTCGATATATAGAGTTAGATATTTACATGTACAGCCGTTAAAACATATCAACTAAAAAATCAGCATTTGAGCCTGCACTTTTTTGCATAATTTTTCAAAAAAGTATACATACTACTATTGTATTCGATATACTTTGTCATTATATTTGTTCATAAGCCTATAAACGCCTTATATAGGTCAGCTATTGTTTTCCTCAATTAATCATTTTCTTTTTCTTTAGAGAGTAAATATAGTAAAAAGATAAATTATTTGGAAGGACGGCTGACGACTAATTGGTGTAGTTCATGTGATATTTTGATATACATATCTCAATTAACTTTTGAACTATTTTTTCTTCATGTGTAAATTATTACATTAAATGATCTTAACGACGAGCTTTTTCATTGCGAAATTGCTTTTTAGGAAAGCTAAAAAACTCATGGGTTCTCTTTTCAATGTCTTATCGAGCAAAACTAGGTTAATACATTAAACTATTATATTTGAGGGTCTTATCAACTTCAACTAGACCTTGCACATTTTTTACGTGCGTTAATATCAACCATATCAACGCATTTTGAAAAAAAAAATTTCAAAGTGCGTTGACTTGGTCCCAAATTTTACGCACTTTGAAATTTTTTTTCAAAGACTATTACGTAACTTTTCAAAGCGCGTTGTAGCAATGCAGTATAAAAGCAAAAAATCTTTATCAGAAATACTAAAGAAAATGGAAATAGATGCAGACGAAGATGATGACAATAACAATGAAAATGATGATGACTCTTCCAGTGATTTAAAGTACTTGGTGTCTATCCTTCCAGACGTTATTGAGAAACTAAAAGAACATATGTTACTTTCTATTGGATTTAGTGACATGTTTTGAACAACCAATTACTTCCAAAATAAGATATTTTAGATTAGAAACCAAAACATTCTGGGAGGTTGGTTATAGGCTTTTCCGGGGGAAGTTTTTAAGATTCATAGCCAGACCAAAAACCAGGGACAAATCATTGAAACTAAAATATGACTTCCTAGCTCGATAACCTTTCCCGCGCCGCGAATGCTTGGATCAACAATAATTATGAATCCTTAATAAATACGTACATGAGAAGATACTAGTTTTTCCATACATTGAATTATCTGCATTATTCAAATCAATAAAAAAACAATTGTCCCATTTGCCACAAGCTTTTTATACTGACAAAATTTGGATCTAGAATTAATTAGTAATCAATAAAACTAGTAAATTATACATCCTTTCATTGTACTCAGTAGGTTTATAACTTCCTAAAATAAAGAAAGAATACATACATTTATCAGGTTATTGTAAAATATTTATGTCGCGTTTTATTGTAAAACATAAACTTGTTGTTCAATTAATACGGTGACAAAGGGTGTATGAAACGTTTAAATTCCTTTTAAAACCCTATAGTTTTTTGTGCAATTTGTCAAATACACCGAAAATCAATATTTATCTCTGTAAAACAGAACTATTTAATAAAACGTTTAGTCATTACAACTTTTGAATGTATCATCAAACAACTTTTGAATGGGTCATTATAGCAAGGACAACGGACGTTGAACGTATCATTTTTTCTTTGATGGTGGGTTGATAAATCGAAATAGCAGCTACAGGAATGAATAATAGAAACTTTTGCAAATATCACATAAAAGCTTAGATAATAAGCTATTTTTCTGATGTTGTATTATTTTGACAGCACACGTCGTTTTAGTTTTATTAGTGTCCAAACCTCAAAGTTTGCATTTTTTTTTAAATTGCATAGCAAAAAAGGCTCAAAATAAAGAACATTTCTTATCTCAGTGAAAGTCTGCTGTCCATGTTCAAAGCGGTTGTACGGTGTGCAAAGACCACGAATGGAATACTTCACGTCGACGACGAGTTTCAGGTGTGCAATCGAGTGTAACGAAATCAAAGAGTTTATATACATGTGTGACGGCGCTTTGATTTTTGTGTATCATTATACGGGTCAAAAAATGAGTTTTATTTATTGCTTGAGGTCACCTTATCATCAAGTACAAGATCAACTAGCCTCCTTTCTTTTTACCTGCTACATGTACATGCTTGTAAATAATACATACATACAAAATCAACTCACACACGTGGACGTTATTTTTCCTATTTACATTACTTCTAAGAAAAGTAATCCTCATTTATATACCACCACAGCACTCCTTTTGGTCAAAACTCGCTGTATATGTTTACAGTCGTACAGTCCATGGTCAGCTGAGATTTATTTAGTTTAAAAACGAGTGAAATATTTTGTACCTAGCCGCTCTGTTTAAAACGTGAAAGTTGGCAGTCTTTTGAAGAGACCATTAAATTAATGGATTGTAATGTTTAAAATACTCTTTTTATTGAGACGCCAGATATCAGTGTGAATAGAAAACTTTTTTTCTGGCATCTGGCTAGGTCTCATAATGACCGCAAAACTAAATGTAACATCGATGAATATAGACAGCAACTTTAATTAACTGATAACAAATAAGATAGCAGTATTACATCAAATTGCTTTATTATCAACTGTCTATTCAGTTGTTAGGTTAAAACAAGTTTTTTTTAATGTGTGTTGTTAATATTTTGATGCACTAGTCAACAGAAACACAATGATACAATATTGCTATATATTTTCTTGTTGTATTAACTATTGTCAACAGTGTGTCGTAAATATTATTGATTTGTCAATCACCAGTAACACAATAATTTAATATTGGTATAAATATATAATTATTTGGTATATTATTATTGTTAGCAAGTATGTAAAGTTGAATGTAATGAAGACACAAATCTGCATATGCATCCTATTAATAAGCACGATATCGATATCCGTACAACTAAATATATGCAATAAAGAAGATTCTTCTTTGCATTTCCAACTTATTGTGGCTAAAATATCTTTCACACGTACATGTAGAATAAATACTTTTAGTACATACATGTTACGACAGCAGTATTGATATGAGGTCCACAAAACGTTCCTCCGTTCGTTAGATATGTACATCTCAACGGACAAGAAGTGGAAACACACGGTCCAGTGAGTAATTCCTGTAAATATTAAAACTTTAAAGCTTAAAAAATGTTTAGTTTTTCCATGTACTTCATCATAAATAAAAGAAAAAGGTGGGCAAGCTCACATAACCCACGCTTCCCCATTACTTGACAATGCTACCCATATTCAATGGCAAGGTATGCATTAAATACACGAAATAATTTGAGAGAGGGCATATCACTTGCAAAAATTCATCAGTTCAAAGATTGCTACAAATATACACATCTATTTATTTGTCTTTAACAACAAAAAATCCTAAATTCAAAAGCTCCGCGATTCCCAGAAAAATAATCGAATCATCTTCACGTTGTGTCCTAAATACCTATAGAGGGTCATTAAATTTCATGCAGCGGTCTAAAAGGAGTTGCGCTTACGAGGGTTGTTCGGAAATAATTGAGACATTTTCTCTTATTATTTTAGTAAAAAAAATAAACTCTTGAAATTTCACCAAAACGTAAATCAGGATAGAGTTTATCAATGTAAATAGTTTCTTGTCCATGGCAGGAATAGATCAATCCTGGTAAGCTGACCAACGTGCCTTCGTCCAGTGACCCGGCGCAACCGCAAACTTTTCGCAACGTCATTTTAACGCTTCTTTTTGCTCCTGTGTTTTAAACACCTTACAAACGAACGGAAATAGGAATTATTCTTTATTTCTCACCTTTCGTTTTTATTTCAAGATGTTATCATTTACATTTTCTCTCATTCTTGATTTTTTAGGGGAAAAATCTAGTTTTTTTTACCCGAAATTCTAATTACTCTGAATGTCTTTTGCAGTCATTTTGTACATATTTTAGAACTGTTCACAACAGTTAGTGTGTCAAAAGTACTTGATAGCTAATCCCTTTGTCTTAATTCTAGTTTAACAATCAGTGAAAAAAATATGCTGAACTAAAGCTCTTTATCCCTTGCCATTGTGTAGTTTTTGTTTAAGCAATTGTGTGGCCTTAAAAGGTCTTATTCTGAGAATTCCACCACTTGATAGATATTCGCTGCGCCGCCTTGACGTCAAAATTCAATGTAAAGTCGTTGTCAGATTTCTATTGTTTGGTAAATATATTTGTACCATATCTGTATTTCAACTCGAACATTAGTGAAACTTGATCAAAAGTTTGTCGCAAAGAATAGCAAGATGAACATATATGATTTGATTTCTTTCCTCATTAACTGTAATTCTACGGACACTTAGAAAGTAGATATTGAAGTTTTTTAATCTCCGAGTTCATGCCTGCGCCGGGTACCCCGACCACCGACTTGTTTATCAACCGTCGAAAACAAAAAATTAAATGTTCTTTTAATATAACTTTGTTTAATTATTTTTTGGGGGTTCTTCAGTGTTTATGCAAATTTTCACCAAAATTCGTCACTTAGAAAAGGAAATATTCGAGTTGTCTCAATAATATCCGAACAACCCTCGTACAAACTGTTTATTACTATATTCAATATAGGACCTACATTCAAAGTTCAAAATGCCATACATCTAATTCTTAGAAAAATAATGGAATCAAACTATCTTGGTAATATGCACATCTACACATTATGTCCTAAGTATATACCTACAAAGTTTTACTAAAGTTTAATTATATGCAACGGTTTAGGAGGAGTTACGCTTTCAAACTGTTCATTACATTATTCCAAAACTATTTTTTTCTGTTGCTTACATGTATCAAGATTTCGGGTAAGACTTACGTACTGCCCCTACCCTACCCTACTTTTAAAAAACGGTGCTACGTGCTTGAAGTTAATCTCTTCCTGTATTCCCTATTGCTCGACAAGGTTTTATCGTAAATACTCTCCTCCCCTCACCCAAAACACATACACACACTTTAAAATAACAATGCAACGTCCCTGTGTTATTATGATATAGATAACCGTGGAAAATATTTTGTGTATATATAGTTTGTAAGATTTAAGGCGCGAAATTATAATGAACCATACTTTATTACATATAAAGCAACAGCGTTTAAATTAAAAAAACACAGCATTCAATCAAATTCAACTCAAAAGTTACCAGAAACTCTTTTATTGTATGAGATAGGTGCTGGTTTTCTTTAATTAAAAAGTAACAAAAATGATTTAAAAATAACAGCGTCATTAATAACTTCATACTGTATCTAAAGAATGATAAGTTAATCAAACAAACAAAACTTAATGGTTTTTATTTAAGTTAACTTTCTAAACAAAGCCGTACATTGAATTAAAAAAAAAATTAAAAAAAACCAGACCTTTGAATTCTCTTTAAAATTTCATACAAATGCAGCCCTAACATGCAGGGGATAATATCCACGCATAAGATATCATAAATAGAAATGCACCATACACAGCAAAATGTGCAACATATGTTTTTCATATGTTAAACATATGTTTAACATATGTGTCTTCACATATGTGAAACGTATAAAAAACACCCCGTATGTTTCACATATGTATTAAAACACATGTTTTACATATGTTTCACGTATATTTAACATATGTTTTTTATTTCCATATGTTTAACATATGTGGCTAACCATATATTTATTATTTTTAAAATCTACCCATTTATATGTACTAAGGATTAAATTAAGATTCTTTACATTTAATTACTTAGTAAGATTTTACAAAAACAAAAATCAAACAAAGAACTGCAATAACACACATGTTCAGATCACATTAAATTTAATTTCAATCAGCTCCATTACAAAATCAATCTTCAAAATCGTCTTCAAAATTTTTAGTTTCTGAAAAAGAAGATAATAATATTTGTAAATTCAATAACATCATATAATTTACATTTGCAATAAATCTACTTAAATAAACAATCCTAGCTTTACATTAATATGGTGATACAATAACCATAACAAGCATATTGGATTGTCTGAAATGTTATACATGAGAGAGAGAGAGAGAGAGAGAGAGAGAGAGAGAGAGAGAGAGAGAGAGAGAAAGAAAGAGAGAGAGAGATACACTATGATACACACAGAGAAAGAGACAGACAGACAGACAGTCAGACAAACTGAGACTTGGTGGCTATATAGAAAAGTCAGAAAAATTAAACATTTACATACATGTATAAACCTTTTACCTCTAGTGAATATATTCAGCCTCGCTGCCAGATTTCTGCCCAACTCCAACTTCTCACTTCTCAATGTTTTTCCTTAAAGAGGCATGTTTGAACTTCTTTCTAAAATGTTAATTCAAAATTAGACACAATCATAAGATATTTTAAAAATCAACATGATACAAAAATATATCTTAAAAGTGTAAACAAAAATTATGCATAAAAATTTTCTATAGTTCAATTAGCTTGAATCATTTGTGTTAAGTGAGATTTTATTCTAAACACTTACAAATAGTCAATGTAATAAAATTCTTAACATTAATCTATACACTCAGAACCTTAATTTATTTACCATTATTTTTCACAATTATTGCAACCACTGTGCAGCTTATTCTGCTATCTTTGAACTCAAGTCTTGATCCTAGATTGTTCTTCACAATGTCTTCAGACTTCATCCAGACAAATCTTATATTACATCCATTTGCTAAAAAATATATTACATTAAATAGTTGAATACATACATGTGTACATCAAAATGTGTTACATGTTTCAATAAATTTGTGTTATCAAAGCATATTATACTATAGTTAAAAATGACATTTTTATGCATACATATAAATCATAATGAATATAAAAATTATGTTTGAAAAAATGTTTGAATTGAAATTCCATGATATATGTACTTACATTTAAACAATTTAGAGAGACATCTGTCACTGTGTTATGGTTGATATCCTACATCCGTCCCATTGATGCATTTCTATAAACTTAAAAAAATTATTCAATTAGCATTAAATAAGACTATAACTTAATTCAGACGACTTACTGATCATTCAATCGTGTTTTGTAATGTAAAAACATATAGAATTAATTAGGTGTATTGATTATTTTTTTTTTGTTCCCTCAGCTGCAAATGGAAGTCAAGACCTACTCGTTGCTTTGCAATGAGCTTTGCTCTAGTTCTTTTGCTACTTTCACTTTTCAACTTTTTATATTTTAATATATCTTCAGATCAACAAATATTTTATGCTCCCCATACGAATTAATTAGCCTAATTCAACTGAAACCCGTTAGCTGCTGAGTTGAGATCTTTCGGGAAAATTATGTTCAGTATTGATCACATTGAAAGACCTAACTATAGGTAACCGGCCGTTCGTTTTCTGAAATATTCTATAAATGTGTGATTCAGCTACTGTATTTAACTCACTGGTATTTCATTTACTATAGCTACACTTTTAATATTCTTTTGGCAACATAAAGCAATATTTCTTTTTTAAAACCACAATATGTCCGTCGATCGTTTATCGTCTTTCAACCCGAATTTTCCCGTAATGTTCCCTCTATTACCACCAGCCACTGTATGATTAAATTTTAAAATGCAAGTGCTTGAAAATCCTTACCTTTAGCTAATTCACCCTGCAGCTTGATCTTCTGCTTCCGTGACGTAAAAATGTGACGTATATTTGTGGACGACAAAATTAAAGTCGATTCCGTCTTAAATCCGGATTTGTTAATAAATCAATATTTTAAGAGAGTACATGGCTTCAATTAATTTATTAATTTTGTTATACATCTATTCATTTCTACATGTAAAGTTTAAGCCATGTATAACATGCGCGGATCTAGAGGGAGGGGGGGGGGGGTCCCCAACCCCACCCCCCTGAAAAATGAAAATTTATTACATTTACATAATAATATTATCGCAAATATGCCTCGAACCCCCCCCCCCCCCCCCCCAACCAATCCGCGCATGTATACTGGCAAAGTTTTTCTTCACGCATGTATCTCATGTGTTAAAATAACGTATGAATTACATATAGAAAAATACTCACATGAATAACACATGTATAACATATGTGTAACGTATGGAAAAAAGTATCATATGTTACACATGTGTGTATGTATACATGCGTTTATACACACATGTTTACCATATGTTTTTGAACTCATGTTTAACATGTGTTGAAAAATCACGCATGATTTACATATGATACACATGAGTTATACGTATGTTTGATCACAACATATGTGAAACATATGTGGCACATTTTGCTGTGTAACTATTAACTTTAAGGTCTAAACCTATTGGTCTTTTAATTAGCTTATTCTCATATGATTTTGTTCCTAAATGGTTTTCAAGTTATTATTGATGCCTGGTAATGTAAACAGAGAATGAAATATAAGATCAAAATATGTCTTGGTCGAATAATTGGAAGCGGCCGGGGATATTCTTTAAGAATCTGTCAAAAGGGAGTTATACCAGTGAACATGATAATCAAATTTATTTTACAAAAGATTTTTTCTGGGACGTGTAAAACGAGATATACCAAATCAAGTTCAGTTTTGATATAATTCTTGGACCAATCTATATGATCAACACTTACAATGTATTTTGTTTCGGCATTCTATTACTTTTAACCATATTTTTTATTTACAAAAAAATCTTTATGGCAAAAATGTATACAATTAGAATAATCGTAAACATGTTTTTTTTTATCCAATCCTATTAGAAATCCGATTTGAAAATGTTCAATTTTTAACTATGAAAATAATTGATATACTGTTGCAATCGATGCAAAATAATATTGATATCTATGTATTTAGGGTTAATGGTAAGATTCGATGTAGTGAATTTAAATCAATTCAATTAACCATTAAATTATAACTTTTTTCATATTTATTTTAATTTTCGATCGTTTTTCTTAATTTTTTCTGAATGGTTTGATAAAACTAATTGATTCCAATACGGCATGCCGACATTCAAGAGTAGAACTGCTTCTAAAATATTTTAACATCTTACCTGAGGCTGTGATGCCTTCTCCAAATACACACTATTAACGTCCGGTACTAAGACGGCCCCCGAGCCCACTGTGGAGGGGTTCAGCTGACATTGTAGCTCGCTCCTCCAATAATTGACCGATAGACAATCCCCCCGCTGCATACATTCTCGAACGCACTGCTTCTGTCCTATAATGTCCAGAATTTGTCCAGAAGTGTCCAGCCTCTGTCCCTCCTGATCTCTGGTCAGAAAGACCCCGTTTGTAATATTAAAAAATTTAATGAGAAATGCGGAAATGAATATCAGAACGTGTTGCTTTCTCTCCTCCATGTTTAAAGAGCTTGAGTAAGGGAGAAAAAACACTCTCTCTCTATATATGTTTTGATATAAATACCCTGCTGGGTCCTCCTGATTAATGTGAATTCAAAAACGTAACACAGAGGTCATGTAGATACTTAAGTATTGTATAACAAGTTATGAATTCTCTATAATAGATAAATAAACAAAAAATCTACTACAACTTGTAAATCAATAATCAATCTATATTTTTAGCAAAAATATGCCTTTTAAAAACTTGAATATATTTGAAATATATGTTAAAGAACTTGCTTTTTTCATACCATTCTTCATTAAAACTCCATTATAATCCTAGGGGCCATTGGATTTACCTTGTTGTATCCGTAATTCGTTATATATGTATATCGAATTCGTTATTATTATAATAACTATAGCGAATTCACTATATACATGTACATGTTTTCTTTCACCAGACTACAATATTTGTTAATTGAGGCTTAGAATAAAAATACATTCTTTTTGATACCTTTAATAATCGGATTGCAAATTGAAAAATTTATGTGAAAATAAATTCATTCAAAGTATTATGTTAAATGGAAGTGTAAACTTTTTAAACTGTAAAGAAATTCGTTATAAAAGTGTTAAATATTATCATTATTCACCTCTACGGGACTCAAAATCAGTTAGGTATATCCGTAAATTCGTTATATCGGAATTCGTTATAACCGTAAAATTTTGCAAAGAATTGTTAAGAATTTTACCGGGACTCAAAAAAATTCACTATATCCGAGATTTAGCTATATTCGTGTTCGTACTAAACGAGTTTTACTGTATTAACGTACTTTAATAGAAAAGATCTGAAAATTTTGTTTTGAAAATTTATTTTACAAGCAAGCTTTTAAGCTTCAGAGAGTGAACGGCAAAGGTGAAATGAAAAGAATATAATCACTTCTTAGAAGACTTATTTGGGTTTACTTAATCAGCATGAAAAAAACATGAAAACAAATATGTTCCTTCACTTATGATTTTTTTTTTTAATTGTACATAATTATAATATATTGGGTTACTTATGTTAGATTCTTAGGCAGGTGATATAACATATGGACCTCTAATTCACATCTAAAACACATGAAAACAAAATCTATTGAAAATATTTCCATGTTCTTTTTTAAATAGAAAAAATGGACCATCAATCACAAAGTAGATAAATAAATTAGTAATTCTATAAATGTTGGAAACATTATGCATCATTGAGACATTTTTTTAAATCATAAGAAATAGTAGATCAACATTTTAGTCATGTACGTTTAATACATGTAACATAGCATTATAAACGTATACTTTGGAAATAACTTCTTGAATATTGTTACACAAAGATTTGTTAATATGAAGATTTGTAGCTTTTCCTTTGCATTACTTGTTTCTATTTAAAAGGTTTCATTTCGCACACCCCTATGTAAGGTTAATAGAAACCGGTTGGTTAAAAAGGCAGCTGTTTTATTACGTGTATTTGTATACAATTAGAATGCAAAATTGGTTAAAATCCATGCTGCTTTGTAAAAATCTTTATTGCAATCAATATGGAGTCTGACCGGCAATTATTTATTTCATGGAGGGGAGCATGTTGGAAATACACTACCTTACTTAAACTTTAATTATAGAACCCCTTTGTGTAATACATGTAAACCGCGTTCAATTCAAAACATAATACCTTAGATCTTTTGTGTAGATATATACCAAAGATTGGCTATATTGATTTCATTATACCTAAACCAAAAATTTAAAAGAGAAGCATGGACGAGGATTAAATGTGATACATTTAAATGAGTGTTTTCATTTGTATTTTATTATTTTGTTTTCGAAAATTTGTGTTACATTTTAATAAATTTACATATACAATGTACATTTAAGGAATGAATTTAATTTTGACGTATGTTATACGATATAAGATAACTTGGGGCAGTTTACGCTTTATAAACCGCGAAGCGGTTTATAAAAAAGCGTAAACTGCCCCAAGTTATGTTATATCGTATAACATACGTCAAAATTAAATTCATTCCTTATAATTTAATACATTTAACAAAACTAACTTTCCGTACCATTTTCATGCTTTTGTTTTAACCGTAAATGACATTTTAAACTACCCGCGCATTAGTACAACATCCTTTGTAACAGGTGACCCAGATTAGAACGAAGCGAGGGTGGCGGCCATATTTGAATTTGGTGTTTGGACGCTGGTTCGCGACTTCACAGTTTACTTCTCAAATGTAAAGGGACAGTTGTTAAAAGTTGAATTAGACATAAACTCAGAACAGAGGAAGTGTGAAGATTGCAGAGGCAGGCCTCTTAGGGCCGTGGATGCAGCACACGAGGCAAGTTCATGTTCGGAGATCGACTCGGGATTGGGAGCGGTGTGTGAAATGATCGAGCATGCTGAAAATGGATTGTTTGTATTTTATGGTTTTACAGTAAGTACATTAAGAGTGTCGCTCATTTGTTTTCTATGAGCCGTCGAGCTATCTCGATTGTAACTGCTCACAGAGGATTCATATCTAATTACAGTTTATGTTTTAAGTCCCGACATCATTCTTTAACAGTCTAACAATAGTATAAGGGGGGGGGGGGCTGAAATCTGTTTGCTCGTCAAAGAGGCATCAGAATATTAAAACCACACTAAAACACCATCAAAAACCTAGATAGCTTAAAAGTAAAGCGCTCTGAAAAGAGAGATTTGGGTGCAAATCCCTTTCTGGGTTAAAATCCTGAGGTGTTTTGGTAAATAATGCGTTTATTTTTACTATTATATAAAATTTATTGATATTTTTTTTTATTTATCCATAACATACCTTGAAAAAGATTCAACTTACCTCCTCTCATTTTGTGCTTCTTTTCATAGAAATTCATTTTTTCTGTCTTGAAGTTGTTATAGTTCAATTTGTGAGACATTTTTAAATTATTTTCTTTTTAACTTGGAAAGATTGGAGCAGAATTTAATAAAAAAAAAAAAAACTAGATTATTTACATTTTATTTTAAATTTATATTATGCAAATGAAAAGAGATAAACTTAATCATATTCTATAACTATTTATTCACTCTGATATAGGCCTACACATGTATGCATGCGTACATGTAAGGTTTACATGTAAAAAAAAAAGTAGTTCCGGATAGATGTTGTCAAGGGGGTGTGTCCCCATACCAAGGTATGTTATACAATATAATACATGTCCCTCCATCTGTATCAGCCAATCAAATGAGGCGTTACAACCAAAATTAAATTATTATTTCATAAAAGCAATTTAATTTTCAAAGGAAATTTAAATGCTCACTGCATAACGGTTGTACATTGTTTTATACATAATTCCTATTGACTGTTATTGTTTTTTCTTCTCAAATACACCATAAATAACGGTTATTTTTTTTGTTTTTTATTGTTATTTACAGTTTATTTTCTTAAGCTTTATATGCTGATAAAAAAAAAATAACAAACATCTGAAAGTATTGCGTACTCAATTTATGTCCCCTTTCGTCACACCCCTCCCCCAATTTATTAAAGAAATTGTGTTTTATGTTTAAAATATATTTGCGGAGCGTCTAATGAGTTTAGGTTTTTTAACATTCTTGCAATGAATGTATAGAAAAAATTTTCAAAGTAAAGATGGCTTGAAAAACTCCCTGTACATGTGCGTCACTAAAATAATTTAACATAACTGGACATGAAATATAATGTATTCATTGATGTTGAGACTTTAATTTGACGTGATCTTCAGTTAATGTCATGTTATTTCTCGAAATATTCTAAGCACAAACGCTATTTTAAACAGAAAGTAACGATTTGATCTACAGAATTTTTTTCTCATCTTGACGTAAATTGGAACACTAATTGAGCGTAGCACTAACCCGATCAAAAACCATGCATGCGCATTAAAGACGTTTTACAATCACTGAATTTTACCCTGTTGGAAAAAAGTAACGAAAGTTTAACTTAATATTTAGTAATAATAGATGTGACAAAATGGTACAGTTGGATCAGCATGAACAATTCCCGTCTTCTTATTATTTACCTTGAATTAATTAGAATACTGATCGGGAGTCGTAAATACCAATCGTATTTAAAAATTGTTTACTAAAATACCTGTTGATAAAAGGTAACGAAATTCAAACTTGATCTGAAGTTTAACATAATTAAGCCACACTAATCTCATATCAATTCAGCACACAATAACAAAAATATTATAATAAGTCAGAATGACCGACAAGCAGACAGTAGGACAAAGATAAGATAAAAGTCTCCTTTGGTTTCAGAAAAAAATCCTAACACAGGGTCATAAATTTCACAATTGCAGAGCAGGTCGTCTTGCTCGTAATATTTTTACTCAGATTTCCTACTCCTTGTCCCGAAGTAGAGAAAATATATTTATTAACATAATGTACTGTACACGTATTATATTTGGCGTGTACGATATTTGGCGAAATATGATTTTTCAACAAGTTAGAGTGAATTTGATTTAGCGCATCTCTTTATGTACCTATTTATCTACTTATATATATTACATCTGGTGATGTACTTGATTTAGCGGACGCCGTTTGCCGCCAAAAAAGCTAAATAGAATACACAGCCAAATGTAATACGTTTACAGCATTTAAGCAATCACCAGTAAGTAATCTGAAAGTCAATTGTTAAAGGTCCGTCTTTGCTCATTATATTAACCGAACACTAGGTTTGCTTGCTAGATGCCCATATAAAGAGCTTGCTTATAAGAATATTGCGCACTGATATTGGGATTTATGTCGTGTACTATCGAAGTTTCAATCAAGTCACCTTTCCCGATGCTACACACGAATATACAATCATGTACCCAAGGCTGGCTAAGCAGTTTCAGAGGACAGTTGAGAAAGAAGTTTAAAACAGTTTACAATAGTGTAACATACTATATTTACATCCACTAGGTATGAATCCCTCTATTTCTTACGGAAATTGATTGCAATTCATAGCTCTGTAGAAACTGACATGACTGAAATCTACCCGCCCTGTGTTTCGATTGGTCGAAACTTTCATCGACCTAAGAAAAATCACGGACTGCACGAAATTATCATGATGATGTCAGACTCATATTCCCATTTTAAAGACGACTTGGGTAAATCTGTATTTAACGTGCCGATGTAAATTAACAATAATTTAGTTAATTTTACTAACATTTTACAATCAGTTTATTAATTTGGTAACAGAAAGATGTAACTAAAAACAAGAAAATGCTTTATTTGATGATTCATGCGGGTTATGAAGGCAGCAATCATTGCAGAAAAAAAAATACACAACCCGCTAACGAAAGATAGCATTTTATTGTTTAAATGAACCACAGTGTACAATCACAGATCTCCAGTTTCGAGTGATGACGGAGGTGTAAAAGCTCCCTTTGAATTTTCCTTTATAGAGTATTTTATTGAAATATTCTTTTTAATGAGACATCAGCCCCCCCCCCTTCACTGTCATATACCACTGGTTTTACCTTTTAAATTTAGATTTATATGTTTCGTGTCAACATTGCATAGATTTAATTACAATGTTTTTGAAACATCAATGCTGAAACAACAGTCATATTTCTTTGTACTGCCAAAAAAACATGCAGTTATATTTTTGGCTATCGTTGCAAGTTATATATTTACAAATATCAATTTTAGCGTAACGTTCGATGTACACTTGTGGCAATGACATTACGGGTATTGTAAAAGCTGGAATTAAAAACTTTATTATAGTAACTTTCTGTTAAAAAAAACTAATTAGTATTTGGTATGCATAATTAGAAAGTCTTGTTTGCTACGGTATTTGTAGCCCATTTATACATGTCAAAATGCATTAATATAAAGACTTTCTTTTTACGGATATGTAAATATTATATTTAAAGTCCAACAGTGACTGTAGATATATACAAAACACATGAAAAAGGATCGTTTTGAAAATAATTTTGTTTTAAACAAACTAAAAGAATTTTAAGATTTCTTAAAATATTTTATGTATATTGAAAATTTCTGTTAAGTTTGCGAGAGTTATCTTTCCTGCGGTATTGTCATAGTGATACAGTATCTTCATATATGGACACAAAATCAATGTCGCCTGATGTAAACAATGGATTTATTTCGCGGTAAAATTGTGGTAGCGTCATTTCAATAGCGTGGGTTCTCACTTTCTTTCAGGACGCGATAGCTAAGCATTGAAAATTTTCAAAGCGATCTTTAAAGCGGTAAGGTTTATATTTTTGTTTTATTTTACTTATGGAGCCCAATAAAGTACTTATATTGGGTCATTCTATTGTGCGTCGCTTTCAACAATTCTTAACAAGTGATGCGGATTTTAGATACTGTGAGAATCTTGGTCTAAAAGCGAATCATAGGATATTTTATAGAGGAGTAGGGGTTCGCACTATTTCGGGCATTCTCCGTGAGGATGCTAGTTTCATTGAAAAAGTAAAACCTCATAACATAATTCTAATTGTCGTGGGTAATGATGTTCGACATGCGACGTCTCCCGAAGAATTGGCAGCAAATCTTGAATCTCTAGTATCGGTACTGCATTATAGATTTGGAGTCTCTCGGATCCATGTATGTAAATTGTTGCCATGATTTTAGCAATGTTTTGATTACAACAGTACGGTAGATCAAGTAAATATCCTTCTCAAATCTGCTATGCACAGATTTGAATTCGCTTCGTTTTGGGAGCATAACGACCTCTTCCCTTCGCCCAAGTTCAAGGCGTGTGACCATAAATTTCATTTTGACGGCGTCGATAAACAAGGCAGCGTTCATCTGTATAGAAGCTTGCGCGGACTTATTTTGTCTAGAATGCGTTGAAGTTTCGGGCGATTATCTCTTGTAATTTCAAAGTAATCTATAATATATATGTAGTTTTACATACATATCTGAGTATTATTTCATTTCTCTGGAATAGCAAGGAACGGATTTTCCGTATTTTATTTCCCTCACTAAGTCTTATCACAGTTTTACTTGTGTTTTCCTGAAATTTTTCATATTTGTTTTGCCTCCCCGAGGCTGATCCCATTGCACTAGAATCAACACAATTTACTTGTGTTTGTCCGAGATTTTTCATATTTGTTTAGCCTCCCTGAGGCGGATCTCATTGCACTTGAATCAACACAATTTACTTGTGTATTCCTGAGATTTTTCATATTTGTTTAGCCTCCCTAAGGCGGATCTCATTGCACTGGAATCAACACAATTTACTTGTGTTTTTCCTGAGATTTTTCATATTTGTTTAGCTTCCCTGAGGCGGATCTCATTGCACTGGAATCAACACAATTTACTTGTGTTTTCCTGAGATTTTTCTTATTTGTTTTGCCTCCCTGAGGCGGATCTCATTGCACTAGAATCAACACAATTTATTTGTGTTTTCCTGAGATTTTTCATATTTGTTTAGCCTACCTGATGCGAATATCATTGCACTGGAATAAACACAATTTACTTGTGTTTACCTGAGATTTTTCATTTTTTTAGCCTCCCTGAGGCGGATCTCATTGCACGGAAATAAACACAATTTACTTGTGTCTTCCTGAGATTTTTCATATTTGTTTAGCCTCCCTGAGGCTTATCTCACTGTAAGGAAATCAACACAATTTATTTGTGTTTTCTTACATATGTAATTTTTGTTCTTGCCTCCCCGATGTTTATTTCATTACATTACAATGTATATATGACAACTAATATACGTATGCATTGTTATTGGATTTTATTCTTACATGTATTTTGCATTTATGCTTTCCTTAGGTCTGTCATTTAATTTTCAATAAGCTACACAATAAATAAAAAAAAAAATTATTTAAAAAAAAAAATCATTTTAGTGCGATTTTGAAGTATTCCGGAATTTTCATGTTTTATCATAATTTTCTCCATTCTATTCAGACCTGATGTTGACATTTGTTTACTAACCAAGAACAGTGTATTTGTAATTTTAGTTATTCTATCGTCATCAAGAATAAGTATGCCACCAAAGAGAACAAGCCAAGCTCGCGCAAAACCCACAACTGTCTCAAAACAAAAGAAACGTAGGACATCAATTATGTCAATAATCAATAATCTCTTTTAAACAAACTAAATTGATATTAAGTTTAATGAAACATTAATGATACAGCTCATAAATATCCTTTACAAAATACATTTTGTAAAATAAGCCAGACTACATTAAAAATAAATAATCTGAAATTTTATTGTGAAATAAAAAACACGCATAAACATTTCCCGTTTGAAAGAAGTAAACAAAATAATTCAAACCTAGCGCTAAATTCTATACAAGCTAGGAAAAAAGCTGTTCATTTTCAAATCACCAGTAACGATATAGCCTTGTGTGAAAAAAACCTGATAATTTGATATTGATAAGAAACCCCACATTTCCGAAAAAAAAAATAAACATCATTCAATTCCACTGCTTTGAACACATTCAAAAATAAAACATTCAATATTGAGTGAGGGTTTTTGTCGGAACCAGAGGCTCAACGGCCACATCGCACACCTGAGCAACAATAGCCAACAATAGAACTTAAGAGCGTCTTTAGAGTATTAAATACAAAATATCTAGACATCTTAGTAGAGTATGTCTTGATCTTCATAGATTTTCAAATTTTTCTCAACATTTTCTTCAGTTAAACATTGAGCTCCGTTTGTAATTTCAGTTTTTTAAGAATACGATTTTTTAAAGATTTTTATCGATTTATTTTAATGTAAAAATTCCACCTCACCAATTGAATGTAAAAACTTTACCCCCAACCATTGAGGCCCCAACCTACCGCCGGGAATTATGATTTAGACAAACTTGAATGTACACAACCTTAGAATGCTTCCACATAAGTTTTAATTTTTCTGGCCGAATAGTTTTCTCTATTTTTCCTATGTAAAATTTCACCCCATTGTGGCCCAACCTAAACACCAGGTATCATGATTTAAACAAACTTGAATTTACACTACCTGATGATGCTTCGACACAAGTTACAGCTTTTATGTATGTATAAATGTAATTTATCAATGTCCAGAAGTTAATATAATATAAATTTACAATATAATTTAAAGTTACAATTGTATAAAGTGACTTATAGGTCCAAGGGGCCGGGTGCAAACTACTCATTTTCGACATATATTTTGTATTACAAATGTCATATATGAACAATAGCACTATAATAAACAATTACTTACTTACTTATTTACTTACTACAGCTTTCTGGCTAATTGGCTTTTTAAAAGATTTTTAAAGATTTTTCTCTATAATCCTATTTATAGATCTTACCCCGCATTGGGCCCACTCTAAACCGGGCATCGTGATTACAAAAAACTTGAATCAACACTACCTGAGGATGATTCCATCCAAGTGACAGCTTTTCTGACCAAATTTTTTTTTATAACAAGATTGTTGAAAAAATACAATCAAATTTTTATAAATTGAAAATTATCCCTCCTTTAGAGAGGGTGTGACCCTTTTTTTAACAAACCTATATCCCCTTCACCCAAAATATAAAAAAGTTTACAACGTACAGATTTTTATCAGAAAAGCTTTCGGGTCAGATCACCTAAAAATCTGTTCAGGCTTCTCCTAAAACGGGGAAACTTTTAGTTAATATGTAAAAAGTACCGTATTTTGTCATTGGTATTTTTCTTCATCCATATTACATGTATTGTTATTATGAAGTAACATGCAAAAAGAACAAAAATAAAATATAAAAAAGGTGGCAAGTGTATTAGAATCGAATTTAAATAATTAAATCTTAAGTAAAATTCTAGAGGGTTTTTTAAAATTATGAGCGCATACGTTTTACAGACTTAAATGCTTAAGGTGCTTTAATTCATTTTTGAGACCAAAATATTCATTTGTTGTGATCTCAAGTTTCCATCATTAATTGTTCAATACTTTTCCCCCCAAAAAAACACAATTTTTCAAAAAAAGAAATTGTTTCCAGCATAGGAAAATGAAAGAAACAAGAGGCCCACAGGCCTTTACGGTCATCTGAGTACCATAGCCGTTAGATGGACCTGTCAGGGAGTCCTGAGTTTGCATTTTAAGCTTCCTTTTGGAGTCAACCCCCCCCCCCCTAAAAAAAACCTAAACACCTGCCCTATGAGTAGTGAATTTGAGTGAATTTGAGAATAGAATATTATGAACATAATAACATTGCATTTAGTTTATCTCACATGACTGTGAAAGTACAAAAGAAAATGCCATACAATGGTTTCATTTTCACTATGTGGACATACTGGCCTTACCTAAGCGCCTGAGCCCCTGACTCAGGGCTCTTGAATTTCACAACTTAGGTAGCGGATTCATAAATATCATACCCATGTATTTAGTTTTTCTCAAATATATTTAGGGGAAGAAAATAACTGCATAGTAATGATGTCCATGATCTTTACCTAAATCGTGAAATTTATGGCCCGTACGTCTGGGGTTCAGGCCCTAGGACAGAGCTAATTTGGCTATATAGTAAAAATGTGTTAAGTCTTAGAAATATGGGAATAGAAAAAAAAATTTCTAAGTTTTAACACATTTTACTATATGGCCGTATTGGCCCCATCCCTAGGGCCCGAACCCCTAACCCAGTAGCAACGAATTTCAGTTTTGGTAGAGGATTTCATGGACATCATAACCATACATTTAGTTATTTTCAAGTATATATGGGAGTAGAGAAGAAGATTTTATAAGATTTAAAACATTTTACTATATGGCCATATTGGCCGTTCTAGTGCCTGAACACCAGACCTAGGGGCCATGAATTTTACAATTTTCATTGGAGCTTCATGAATATTATAACTGTGCATTTAGTTTTTCTTAAATATATAAGAGAGTATAGAAGAAGATTTTCTAAGATTTAATACATTTTCACTATATGTCCATATTGACCCCGCCCTAGGGCCTGAACCTCTCACACAGGGGTCATGGATATTACAAATTTTAGTAGAGGGCTTCATGGACATTATAACCATGCATTTAGATTTTTTCCCACTATTTTTGTGTGGGAGTAGAGAAGAATATTTTAGAATATTTAGTCTTTTTGCATATTTGGCCCCGCTAATGAGGACCCGGTGGTTGTAAAGTCATATATTTCAAATTTCACAATTTAGATTCCTCTTATCCTAGATATGCTTCAAACCAATAATGGTAACAATTTGCCTTATAGTTTTCAAGAAGAAATTAAAAATGTAAACTTGTTAACGATCACCTGAGTGACTCAAGTGACCTAACAAGAAATATGACAAGGATAGCAAAAAACGGTAAAACATATGATGTTTTGAATAATTCCTTTAAACAAAATTCAATGTAGAATAAAAACTGAAATAAGCAGGCAATTAAGTTTAATATTTTCCACTTAATTGTCAATTGTTGTTGTAATATCTATGTTGTGACGAACTATCGGACATCCCTGGAGTTAAACCACAAAGTAAGAGAAGTTACAATTATTTTGCTTTTTAACTCATGTCCTCATAAAACTTGTTTCAGCAACTCGAGACAAACAAAGATTTTAAACATGTCAAGAAAATATTATCAATACCTTACAAAATAAACGTAAGCTGTGTAGTCATAATGGCATCATGCGTGCATCATTTATTGCTTTGAAAGGGAGGAAATTAAAGTTAATGTGTAAAATATTCTTATAATTGTCGTAGGTATTTTCGTTCAATAATATTGTTAAACCAAAGAAAGGACATAACATACATTGTTGTGTATCATATTTTAAGGTGATTATTTTCATTTGTATCTCATTGTGCACTTCATAAATTGTTTCTCAAAACAGGTTACAAATATATACTTTTCAAACCTAGCGAGGTTTTGATTTTGTAGCTTTTGAGGTTTTCCTGAAATCGTATTTACAAAAAGTTAAGATATCCGATAAAACAAGAATGAATATTGCAATACATAATAGAACAACCCCTGATCCACCAATGGCGACCGAAGCAGGGCGCGAATCATAAACACTGATCAGTGTGCGCATGTAGGCATTGGTGTTTCTTTTATCAATCCAAAGATCCTGTTTGATCTGTTTGATCCATCTTTCTAAAGTCTGGTTGTCAAAAAGACCTCTGATACTGCCTGATCCCTCTGTAAAACATATTAACATTAAATTGTTTCTTTTTAATTTGTGAAAATGTAAATGACTACTTCAACTAAAGTATTGATGAAAAATGAACCAATTGTTTTCTTCAAATGTACCTTGAGAGGTGGAAATAATTTCTTACAATTTTTAACGACTGACCCTCTGTAACTTACATAACAGCACGGGTTTGTGGTACTTCAACTTTGCTATTACTATTGCATCAAGATTAGGTTTCAAACATATCACTTTATAATTGCAAATATTTGTTTAGAGTTTTGAATTTCATTGCGTAATGAAAATCGTGTCACTTGTTCATCACATAACATATTTAGAAATCTAGAGAAATCTTTTGGTGTACAATGCTTTATTTTTTAACAACAGTTTGGAAAAAGAGTTGTGACGTGATAACTATGATACAATACAGTGTTATATATATATATATATATATATCTTAGTAAAGGTGCCTGTTTACGAACGGTGTACAGCTTTCATTGGCACGGATGTTAACTATACTATCACTATTACATTAATTTAAAGTTTGAAACAAATCATTATAAAAATATTTAACAATTTTGTTTTGCTTTTTGGAATATCATTTCTCAAAAAATCGTTTTAAATTATGTTTACCACATCAAAAATTTAGAGAGGAATATTTCGGCATGAAAATTTTTACCTTTGTTTAAATTAGATAAGTGGAAATAGTAAATAACTTGACATTTGCTGTAAAATACGGTTATATGATTACAATACGTACCTAAACATTGGAATTCTGTGAGTGACCAACCACCAGCGTCACAGACAATTTTGTTGTTTGTGTTACTTGGCATGTAACCATAGTGACAAGCGTACATAGCTCCATTATCGTTTACAAGTACATCCGCATTGGTTATGTTTGGTGCTGGACCACAGGATAATGCTGAAATTTAAGATTAATTAATCGAGACTTTCTCATCTATCAAGCATCTCTTCAGAGAACAATTTTGCTTCATCCTTATTTTTATTTACTTTATAAACAGATGTATCCTACCGTAGCATGAGAATGTCGTCGTTTGCCATTTAGATGCTGTACAGTTGATTCTATTACTGCCAGACACGGAGCGATAACCCTCCAGACAAGAGTACATTGCTCTGTTGTTATATGTCATCACTTCCGCGTTTGGTATGGAGGGCGGGGCTGTACAAATTTCTATATGTGAAGACACAAACGGTAAGATACATTAACGACACACATATGTTAGTACGTTATTATCTACCAACAAGAGGGAATATCATACACCAGATATTTACCTATAAAATAAATTTATCTTTTTTATTCGTAAGCCAGTAGAATAATTCAAACTCACAGTTTTGCTTCGTTTTGATTACCAATTCATAAATCTATCCACTGCATTACTGGAGTATGTATAGCTACACATAAAATATAAATAGAATCTTTCTTTGGGTCTTTAAATGTTGCGCATATTTGTCGCTGCACCATACTTTTATTCAGTCACCTTTGTGTACTGTCGTAACGTCTTAATAATGTTCAAAATGATTCTTTTTTCTAGTTTTCCATATTGACTTTGTTTACAGAGTATACAGAGAAAACTTCACCAAAGTATGCATCAAATGTTGATCATCTGAATTACTTATGAAAGTTTTATTTGTGTTTAATGCATATAAAAGAGGCAACGTATGCAAAATTGTTTAATACAGTCATGTATGTATGCAGGAAGGTGTTTAATTGATTCTCGTGTATCAATCTATGCGAATCTAATTATGATAGTCATAAAATGTAACGATGTGATGTTAGATGATTTGTGTGACTGAATACAAGGCCAGCTTTTTTGTTGGCAATTCACTTACAGTGGATTGTGTACTGTGTAGAATAAGTTTTCTTTGTCTTTTCTTTGTTGACTGACGTTGTTCATACTAATTGTTAGACCACAATTAATTACCTAATTGTGTACGGACTTTTGCGGTATTTATTTTCCCGATTACGACAAAGAGCAAACGGCAGGTGTGACCGGTCAGCAGAGGATGCTCACTCCTCCATGGCACCTGATCCTACCTCTATCTTGGAGGTCCGTGTTGCTCTGCTTTGAATTTGTATTTCTTTTTATGGATTTTTGAGATGGTTGACGGTTTGTTATTGTCATTTTTTTTCATTTGTCATATAGCTTAAGAGGGCGAATGTGTGAACCTAATAAAAAGTCTTCAACTCATCAAATAAAAATTATAGAACAAAGGTTTGGTAATTAAAATATGAATAGTAATTGATAATTTTCTTACGTATGCACTCAAAGTTCGTAGGTTGCCATATATTGCCGTCACAGGAAATGACGTCATCTGTATTCTCCAGCTGATAATACCCTGGATTACAGAAATATATAGCCGTATTGTTTTCAACCGTCACTTCTGCGTTTGTGATGTTTGGCGGTGATGGGCATGCTCCTGAAGAAGATTAATTTAGATATTGTCTTTATAAGATGATTTTGTTGCACAGAAACATCTGCATTAGCTTATGTTAAAACAATGCTTATAACCAATTTCGTTATTGGTTCGTTTGTTTCGGGGTTTTTTTTTTGGGGGGGGTGGCCTCAAAATATCAGTTTTGTTTTTATTTGAATGTGTTGGGGTTTTTTTTTTTACATAAACTACATATTTGTTAACTGTTGCTGTATAGAACATGTCCAATCAGTTGGAAGTCACTCTGTACCAAAGCGCTGCAACACTGTTCATGGGAATCCTACAGCAACAGACGGCTTTTAAAAGAAGGCAAATGTCAACTGAACGTTGTAGGGAGAGTTTTTATTTTACAATCATATTCCAATGATAATTGACAGTGGCATTACACCTTAACTAAAATAATCGCAAACCTTTACCATTTAAGTTCATGTCTAATGACGACCATATTCCAGAGAAGCAGTGCATTACTGAATCATTAGAATGTGTACCGTATTCAGGCATGCAGGCATACATGACGGTATAATCAATAGTGAAACTATTGTTAAACTTTACATTAATCTGTGCACGAAAAGTTTTGCACATTTCACAGACTAGGTTATTCTACAAATTGGTTAAAGCTAAACGTCATTAGTAAATAGGCACTGTCCGTTATATTTCTCTTTCAACACCGCTATATATCCCTACAATCCCTATATAAGCCGCATACCTCTTTACAGTTTAAACTATTTTTTCTGTAGATGTCTCTTTAATCTGGACGTACATCTTGCCTCGCCGTGTTACTCTGTCGCGATTTTCAAATTTTAAGCATTTTTTCAAGCCAGGATAATACAAATATTAAATTAACGGGGAAGAAAAGTCAAAACCACATTTATCTTATTTTGATAAATTGGTGTAAATTACCAATGTGGTCATGCTGTTTTAAAAAAAAAAAACAGGTTTAATAAAGCTTTAATGAACGTTTGAAGTTTAAGAAATCGTATTTACTGGAGGCTTACATGATGTAGAACTCTTTTGTATTAAAAACCAAAAAATTAATAAGTTTGACGTCACACCATCTTTTCCGGTTTGGTTTATTTATACATTATACACAGTGCTCTAAATAAAACGCTGGTTTATGCCTTTCTGTTACTCAAGTAATCGAATGAACAGAAATAAAATACTTTATATATATATATTTCTCCTTCACCACCAAGTCACGTGTGTATCACGTGAGATATGCAAGCCTACTCCCAGATCAGTTGCGCGTTTATTCTCAGATTAAGTAGAAGTGAATTTTTTTTTAAGAACGATTATTTTCAATATTTGGATATTTAACAATGTCATTGTTGGAAAAGTTATCTGATGAATTTGGACTTTGTGTTAAGAACAATTCGGATGTCAGTTTAAATCAAGATGAGACTTGTATGCCAAATAATAATTATGAGAATTCTCCTACTTATGAACAGCCAAGCTGTCTTGGAGATTCTTTTTCTTCTCCTGCAATAAAGCAGCAAAGCTGCTCAGGAGAATCTTCATCTGCCTGTCTACGAGATTCGTTCGAAGAACGCCTCGTAGAAAAATTGCTTTCCGCACAATCAAAGCAATTTCATGAATTGCAAAAGTTTGTAATGGCGGAAATAAGCGCTACTAATGAGCGTTTAGACGATCTTTTCGATGATGAGACCGAAGAAAACATTAAAAGAATCTACAGAATCTTCTGGTTTGTCTATAACTACGGGAAAAAGTCCTGCTGCAGCAGATGATTCAATTCTGTAAAAACTGTCAAAACAATTTGATGGACAGGATAAGTACGGCCAACCAGTGAAAGAGGAACTGGCAAAAATCTTACAAGGAATGTTTTCTGGAGAAAAATGTAAGGCAGATAAAGAGAAAAAGCGTAAGGATTATTTCGAGAAGTTCAAAATTCCTCAAAATTGCGAATCATTGTCGGTTCCAAAAGTGAACAAAGAAATATGGCGTTCGTTACCGGCCGCTGCGAGAAATTCAGATCTTTACATTTAAAAGCCGCAAAAGCTTATCGCACATGCCATTGTTCCAATAATCAGAGTGGTTGACACCCTCATTAGGATGGATCCACAGGGAGATAAAGATGGAACAAATGAGACCGTTAATCGGCTCATGGAGGCCATATCTATGATGGCCATGGCTAATAACGAAATAAATCACGTTCGAAGAAACAGCATCAAACCAAGTTTGAATGCTGATTATCGATCTTTGTGCTCATCACAAAATGCCGTCACCGGGAATTTATTTGGTGACAACGTTACGGATCAACTGAAAACAATCCAAGAATCAAACAAAGTGGGCAAGAAATTAAGTGATGACCGCCCAAAGTCTGGCCATTTTTCTGGTAACCGGAGGCCTTTTTTAGGCTCAAGAAATTCCTGGATAAATGGAAGCAGGAAAAGAGGTGGGGGGAAGAATGTCCGCGGAACCTTCCGGCCCTACCGAAGGAACCTGAACCAAGACGTCAGGTTAGTGAAAAATATCCAGCAGTCACTAGTGACCTGTTAATTGCTGGCAGACTACAACATTTCTTATCAAATTGGAAAGAAATAACAAATGACAAAGTCATTCTAGATATTGTGTCTGGATACAAATTAGAGTTTACATCTGTTCCTTCTCAAAATTGTGTAAGAAAAACTTTTGTGAATAGTACACAAGCAGTGTATTTAGATTGTGAGATACAAAAATTGAAAGACAGAGGTGTAATTCGGGAAGCTATACCGTGTGATGATCAGTTTATTTCAACGGTATTCCTTACTCCTAAAGCTGACAATACATTTAGAATGATTCTTAATTTGAAGGAGTTAAATGAGTTTATAGTTTATCAACATTTTAAAATGGAAAGTTTTAATAATGCTCTGTGTATGGTTACCCCAAACTGTTATATGGGTATTATTGACTTGAAAGACGCTTATTACACTGTTCCAATTTCGAATTCAGATAGAAAATTTATGCGGTTCATTTGGAACGGGAAGCTTTGGGAGTACACATGTCTAGCAATGGGTTTAAGTTCAGCTCCTCGTGTTTTTACGAAATTACTCAAACCTGTGTTGCGTTCAAGAGGCCATCAATCGGTGATGTATATTGATGATTGTTATGTACAAGCTGAAACTTTTGACGTGTTTGGAAAACATTAACGATACTGTGAACATTTTGGAAAACCTAGGTTTTGTCATCAACCGAGAAAAATCTATGATGGTTCCTGAAAAAACGGTGACATTTCTTGGTTTTATTATCAGTTCGGAAACGATGACAATTAAGATACCAGAAAAGAAGATAAATAAGTTAAAACTTAAAATTGGAAACATTCTAAGTCGTTGTAATAATTCAATTCGAGAGGTATCTGAACTGATAGGCATATTAAATTCTAATACCATCGCCTGTCCTTTAGGATCGTTATATTGCAAGCGTCTTGAAATTGTAAAGATTCACGCCTTGAAAGTGAATAAAGGAGATTTTGATGCAACTATGTGTATATCTGATGGTTCTATTAGTGATTTAAAATGTTGGTATAATAACATAGAATGTATGGACTCGCCGATAAGAAGAGAACCTCCTTCATTAGAAATGTTCACAGATGCGTCTCTTACTGTGGGCTGGGGAGCAGTATTAGGTGATTTACGGACTGGAGGCCCGTGGTCGCAGGTTGACATTTCTAATTATCCACACATTAACTACCTAGAACTGTTTGCTGTTTATTTAGCTCTAAGATCATTCAAGCATAAGATAAGTGGCAAGCACTTAAAACTGCATATCGATAATTCCACGGCGGTCGCCTGTATAAATCATTTTGGATCAACACAATCAGTGATTTGTAACAAGATTACAAGGGACATATGGCTATTAGCAGACCGTCACCACGTGTTCCTTACCGCTGTCCATATTAAAGGTTCATTAAACGCTTTAGCTGATTTTGAAAGCCGCAAAATTCGCGATGACACGGAATGGATGTTAAACAGAAAATTGTTTTTGAAGATAATTAGTGTATACACTCGACCAGTCGTTGATTTATTTGCTTCTCGTGTGAATAATCAGTTAGCTAATTATGTATCATGGCACCCTGATCCCACTGCTGGTGCTACTGATGCTTTTACGTGTATGTGGAACTCATATTCATGTGTTTATATTTTTTCTCCATTTAGTTTGATCCAGAGGATTCTGAAAAAGATTTTGGAGGAAAAGGTACAAGCTGCTATAATTGTAGTTCCAGATTGGCCAACAGCGAGTTGGTATCCGTTTCTTATGAAACTTTGTGTAGAAGTGCCTCGTGTTCTTCCTCAGACTCGAGATACATTGGTTTTACCCCATCGACCACAGGAAGTTCACAAACTGTATCCAAAACTACGTCTTCTTGCATGTCACATATCCGGGAAATATATCAGTCCAAAGGTATTCCGCAGAGAACAATTCCAGTTCTTATGAACTCTTGGAGAGCTTCAACTAAGAAACAATACGATTTGCATATGAAAAAGTGGTTAGATTTTTTAATTCGTAAATCAATCAACATATCCGATTCTTTAACGATTACAGTTGTTTTAGAATTTCTCACCGAACTTTTTGATAGAGGATATTCCCATAGTACCATAAATTCAGCCAGAAGTTTTCTCAGTTCTATTTTACCATCTATCAACGGCCTTACAGTGGGTTCAGATCCGTTAATTAGGCGTTTCATGAGAGGTGTCTTCATCGACCGTCCCAATTTACCGCGGTATACGGAGACTTGGGATGTGAGCATTGTCTTATCTTTTATTCGCAGCATGGGCGATATATATATATATATATATATATATATATATATATATATATATATATATATATATATATATATATATATATATATATATATATATACCTGAGTAAAGGTGCCTGTTTACGGTGTACAGCTTTCATTGGCACGGATGTTACTTTTACTATTACATTAATTTGTAGTTTAAAACAAATCACTATAATTTTATTTAACCATTTTATTTTGCTTTTTGGAATATCATTTCTCAAAAAATCGTTTTAACTTATGTTTACCACATCAAAAAGTAAGAAAGAAATATTTCGGCATTAGATGTTTTAATTTTGTTTTAAATTCGAAGAGAGGAAATAGTTAATAACGTGATACTTGTTATACAATGCGGTTATATGTATACCATACGTACCTAAACATTGGAAATCTGTGAGTGACCAACCACCAGCGTCACAGACAATTCTGTTGTTTGTGCTACTTGGTATGTATCCATAGCGACAGCCATACATAGCTCCATCATCGTTTACAAGTACATCTGCATTGGTTATGTTTGGTGCTGGACCACAGGATAATGCTGAAATTTAAGATATTTCGATCGAGACTTTGTCATCTATCAAACACCTCATCAGAGAACAATTTTGCTTCATCCTTATTTTTATTAACTTTATAAACAGATGTATCCTACCGAAGCATGAGAATGTAGTTGTTTGCCATTTAGACGCTGTACAGTTGATTCTCTTACTGCCAGACATGGATCGATAACCCTCCAGACAAGAGTACATTGCTCTGTTGTTATATGTCATCACTTCCGCGTTAGGTATGGAGGGCGGGGCTGTACAAATTTCTATGTGAAGACACAAACGGTAAAATACATAAACGACACACATATGTTAATACAGTCCCTGAAACATTCTATTTTCCCATTTTTCCGTGTTTTACCGTGCACTCATAGTGCGCTCACCGTGCATTCACCGTGCGTTCACTTGCGCTCTTCGCTCCGCTCCATTCGCGCTCACCGTTCACAAAACGCTCACCTTGCGCTCATTGTTCGTTCAGCGTTCACTTATCGTTCAGTCAAATAATATTATATTTTGGCTGAGAACAATGCATGTATGTAGTTTATTTGTTGTTTTTTCCTGATTATCGACGAAACCGTTGTAAGAATAACTCCCGAGGCACTCAGAATAAATCGTTCATCTTGCGTTCACATATTGTTCACCGTGCGCTCACCGTTCACTTTGCGCTCGCGTTTGCGTTCTCTCACTGTTCATAAGAGCTCACTAAATTTCGTACAGCTTGCGCTCAACGTTCGCTCAGAGGGCGCTCACCGTTCTTTCAGTGTGCGCTCACTGTTCACTCACCGGTCAAGTGGTAAAGTAGAACGTTTCAGTGACTGTACGTTATTATCTGCCAACAAGAGGAAGAATCGTACACCAGACATTTACCTATGAAATAGATTTATTTTTTTTCGTAAACCAGTAGTATAATTCAATTCATAGTTTTGCTTCGTTTTGAATAGCAATTCATAAAGATATCATCTGCATTAGTAATAGCTACACATAAAATACACAAATCTATTCTTGCTTTAGTTATTTCAATGTTATGCATCATACGTTGATCATCTGATTTACTTATAAAAATAGTATGGATGCACATTAGGAGTGATAAAAAAGGGGGAGACGTATGAAAAACTGTTTAATACCAGTTATGTACATGTATGCAGAACAGGTGGTTCATTGGTTCTCATTTATCAAAACAGGGTGCTCCAAACTATACGACTCTAATTATAAATAATTAAGCCATAAAATGTAACTATGTGATGTTAGATGATTTGTGAGACTGAATAAAAGGCAAGCTTTTTTTTGTTGACAATTCATTGAGAATGAGTTTTCTATGTCATATAGCTAATGAAACCGAAATGTGTAGACCCAGTAAATTGTTTTTTAACTCACCTATTAAAACATTATATAACAAAGGTTTGGTAATTAAAATATTAAATTTGATATTTTTCTTACGTATGCATTCAAAGTTCGTAGGTTGCCATATATTGCCGTCAAATGAAATGAAGTCATCTGTATTCTCCAGCTGATAATACCCTGGATTACAGAAATATCTAGCCGTATTGTTTTCAACCGTAAATTCTGCGTTTGTAACGTTTGGTGGTGATGGGCATACACCTGAAGGAGATGAATTTAGATATAGTTTTTATTTGATGGCTATTTTGCACAGAGTCATTTACATAAGCTCATGTTAAAACAATGCTTATAAAAAAATTCGTCCTTGTTTTATTTGTATCGGTTTTTAACTATTGATTTTAGATATAGTTTTTATAAGATGGTTTTACCTAGCTACGACAAGGAGTTCAAAATGCACATATGAAATATATAACCTTTAAATCACTAAATGTTACTCATATTCAAAACGCACCATGTATCTCTATAACTTTTACAGTGACTTCTACAATAGAATCCTGCTGACTGCTTGCTCCATTTCCCCATTTTCCGCCAACATAGACCAAATAACCATTCGATGTGGCCATGTGTGGTCTCCATAGAAACACTTCCGTTTCTGTGTAACCGTATATAATGGCGCCGTATGGGTCTGAGGATGTGTCAATCATCGCACTTCCACCGGCGTAAAACACAAACCCGGCATTGTTTGATGTGAAAACTTTCATCTACGAACACAGCACCCGGAAATCAACTTTTTGGTTTAGAATTCATTAATACATAAAAACAGATGACTTCACCTGCCACACTTATTTACATAATAGGCTGCATCGCTCAACTGTTAAACAATAGCCATTACTCTGATTAAATCTGCGTTATGGTAAAAAAAAATACAAATTATCTTGCCTAATTGGTACAGTAGATGCAGCTTAAAAAGAATTTTAAATGATTCCTTATGTTGAACATTGATCCCCTTTTGTTAATTAATTTAAAAAAAAAAAGATTTTATCTTTTTATTCATATGTATAGATTTTACTCCCATTGAATATGTATAAATTTTACTCCCATTGAAGCCCCTTCCTACTTTGGGGTATCAAAATATAAAAAAAATCAAATTTACACTTCTAAACATGCTTCCACATAAGTTGCAACTTTTCTGCCCAATCAGTTTTAGAGAAGATATTAAATTTCTTTTCTTTATGTATTCCTACATAAAAATTCAACCTCTTTGTTGTCCACTCCGCCCCTTGGTTTCATGATTTGCACAATCTTAAATTTACACAACATGAGGACACATGTTAAGTTAAACCTTTTCTGGCCATATGGTATTAAAATTTTAAAAAAAAAAAATTTTTCCCTATATATTCCTACACAAAATTCCAACACGTCATTGCTGCCCCAACCTACCATCCGGGGATCATGATTTGAACAAACTTGAAACAAGACTATTTTCCACACAAACTTGAATCAAGACTACCTTCCACACAAGTTTCAGCTGTTTTCTGCCAAAATGTGTTTCAGAAGAAATTTTCAGAATTTGTCAATAGAACTTTAATAAATCTTATATTTCTCCCTTTGAAAGAGGGGATGGTCCTTTACTGGAACACATTTAAATTCCCTTTACAAAGGATCCCCATCTTTCCAAATCAAGAGTTTCTGATCCGGCCCGCTCTACATAAACTCTTGACCGAACAGATAAAAGATAGCTGACTTAACGATTGCGTCATCTAGTGAGATAACTCATTTTTGAACCATATTTACTTGTTCTGACATCAAACAGAAACACTATAGCAATATGGCTGTTCCAATGAACAAATTGTTCACAGTGATTTGATTGGTTTCACGCGTCAAATATTTCTTAGTCTGTTTCAAAATTATTTGACAACGGCCAACATTGATCAATGCAAATTGACACCATTCTTGAAATAACGTTTCATATTGGACCATGCAAACTTTTATAACACCAACCAGCCTGCGAGGATTCTAGCCCCGTAAAATTTTGCCTATTCTGCCAAAACATTACGTAGAACGTAGCGAATAACAAACCCTTGACTTGGGATGATGAAGGATGTCTTGTGCCATGTGAAGTGAAGAATTCTACGTGACATAAATGTTCAGTAATAAATATAAAGGTGTTTAATTATTACAAAGTCAAACTTTGATAAATAAAAATAAAAGAGCCAATCATTTATAAATCTAAAGGAAAAACAATCTTAAAATGAAGTCTCCCTTTTTAAAATAGAACTTGAATAAAACTGTGAAGCTATCAAAGGTAACTTTAATGTGTCAGAAGCAATGATGCAGCAAAATGAAGTTGCAATGTACATAGACACAACAATATTTCGTAATGCTTAGTTTTTTTATTTTGAATACACTCCAATAGGTTTTAACATCATATAAATATGTTTAATCGAATTGGATACGCACCTGCACAGAGACAATAGTAGAAGTCAGGCTGTATGAAGAATCAAATTGAACATTGTCTACCGTTGGAAACGTTGTATTTATGTTGTTTTTATCCATCATAAAGGATTTAGAAAACTTCTTTTTACAGGAATCAAGAAGCCAGGCTTGTATGTATAAGGTGCCAGATGTGGCACTGATATCCTTAGTCCCCCAGCCATCACGTGCACAAGCCACATAATCTATCAATTAAATACGTCAAATAGTTTATCAATTCAATACGCCACATGATCAACATTGTTTAAATCACTAGTAAAAACGCTAGAGAATTTAGTCATTTCTACATGCCAACTAACCTAACAATTTATTGCTCGTTTAAAAAAAACCGTTATTTTTCCCAGAGAGTCAGTTTACGTCAGCAGCTCGCTTGACTCAGTTTGCCGGTCGTTTTACATGCCACTGCCACAAAACGCATGTGGTTGAAACAGTGCACCAATTATTGTATTTAAAATAGTTTACTATGGAACGCCATAGCTGCCTTATGTAGTCATTTCATGAGAAGATTGTGCTTAATTATATTATGCTGTGGTTATTTCATGTGAAGATGGTGTTTTTATTATATGATGATGGTGCCTTATTATATGAAAATGGTGCTTTATTACATGTATATGATGATGGTGCTTTACTTTATGAAAATGGTGCTTTATTATATGCAGTATTCATTAAGTTATTAGTACTTAATGTGATTTGGAAACTTGTTCATGGTCAATGTTTTAGAAAGCAAAAAATGGTTTTGAAAAATATAATGTAAGTTAATAAAATGCAACACATATAAATCTTATATGAAGGTCGTAGATTACATGTAACATGCTTTGTGAAAGATGTGTCGAAAAGTAAAAAAAAGAGAAGAAAGGCACCTTAGCTTGTTTTTGATATAAATTTTAAAAATAGATGTATTTCTCACCTTAGATGATAAGATCTCTCTCTCTCTCTCTCTCTCTCTCTCTCTCTCTCTCTCTCTCTCTCTCTCTCTCTCTCTCACACACACACACACACACACACACACACACATTTATTCGGGAGAAAACCCCGTGGGCACATATTATTTCCGGAGAAACTTCCGTGTCAATCAAATTCCAGAATTTAAAGTATAAATCGTTCTTTCTCAGTATCTGAATGTGACAATACATGTAACTTAAATCGCATTAGTGAGAATACAATCGTTGTTTCATAATATATATGCTTACTTATGTTTACGTCAAAACTTACGTCTACCTTTGAGTGGACGTAAAATTTTGACTTAACTTTAGTCGGATGTAGAGATAGGGTATATATACCGCCCGTTTCTGACGCTCTTCCGTAGACATGGCTGAATGCAAGAAAAGATATCGCCGAAGAAGTTGACAATACAACAGCCAAATCAAGGTCAATTGTGGCCTGAATCAGATATGCATATACAGTATGCACAGTTAAAGGGAACTTTTTGCCCCGTTTTATTTTCGCTCATTTCGCTCTTTTTCTCAGTTACCAGATAGCAGATTAAGACTCGACGAATTCCATTGCCTTACATTACCTCTCTTTTACCACAACATTCAATTGCTGGGGCGAATTCAAAACGAAGTAAAACTGTATGAATAAGCGAAAATATCACGGAGCGAAAATAACCCTGTATATCCAGTATATACTCTTAGCAAAACAGATAAATCTTGCAACGATAGTTAAACGTTGAAAATGATAGTAAAACGTTGCAAGATTACATGAGACACGTTGAGCAACAGTCTCATGGTCGCACAACACACGAATAAACAGAGAAAAGAACTAGAGCCGAGCTCGTTGCAAGCAACGAGAAGGTCTTCCGTTACAGCTTCAAGTCGAGACAATCTGATTAAAATCATATCCTTGAATCCCTCCTTGTTTTTCTATTTTCGCTACAAGAGGATCTGAAGAAACCCCTCTTGAGATCACCCCCTGTTGAACGTTTGTTTATAAATATACATGAGTTATTCTAGCAATCAGAGCAAGTGTTAGAAACGGTAATTTTGGGTTACAAACAAAAATGGAGTTGTACGACGAAATGATGTCACATGTTCGTGAATCTTTCGGTATCAGCAAGTAAGAGATGGAGCATAAGTTGATATTAGACGCCCTTAGGGAATCTAAAGAATGTATTGGCATAACTTCCAAATCATGTAACTGAGGAATGGAACCGACGATTCCATTGGTCAAAGCAAAGTTATCCAGGAGGTGACCTCAAGTGGGGTTTCTTCAAATCATCGTATAGCGACTATAGAAATTTTAATCAGATTGCAAGTCAAGAAAGGATTGTCATTCAGTCTTAATAAAACCACCCCTCTTCTTCTTACACTTGTCAGGGTCTGACAGTTATTGATATGAAGTCATCTTCACACTACCTTAACTTCTGACCAATCAGGGCTTTAGAAAATCAATTTGAACTCTTCAAAAGGAGACAGAAAAATTAATTCATGCCTATTTTCTATGTATTACTGCAACCTTCAGACTGCATAGTATTGAAGAGTTACACTTCTCATAAAACAGATAAAGGCATGTCTGTAATAAGTTAGGGGTTTATATTTAGATTGTATGCAAATTTAAAGGTCATAGAAAGGTGACCTCTTATTGATACCTATCCGACCCCGTTGAGTGTAAGGAGAAAAGGGTGGGCTGTCATTAAACTGGATTGTCAATATGATAATAGTAAGTTCAGAAAACGAGGCTCATTATCAAAGTATTATTTTCCTACCAGACAAACTCTCCTTTTAACTCATTTCACGGTTATATCAATTTATGATAACTTAAAACACATCACTTATATGTACATGTATTTAATTATTCCAACCAGAAAATCGATAAATACGTTTACATGTATGTACAACTGATGACAGGATTCAAACTACTGGTATGCCTATATCATAGTGTAAAAACACAAAATCCACTGCGCTGATGCATGGAAAAAAGTGTTATGTTTCATAAACATTTTGATTCCCTATATTCATACTTAAACCATTACCGCTAAAACATGGAATAGTTTATGTAAAGTGCAGTGTTAAAAGAACACCAATTGTAAATAAACAATAATGCCTTCTCCCATCTGAGGGTGCGCTATTAGTATACGAGACTGAGGTGCTCAGTGGTAGGGATAACTATCCGTATAATGCTTGGCCATACAGGTCTCAGTTTTGTTTTTTTAAGGATGAGTATATTTATCTGAAATCTTCACAAGCAAGTAAAAGAAATTCACAAATCTTCAAAATCATAATCCGCGGCAGTGGTAGGGGTTGTGAGGCATCTCTAACTTCATTTTTTTCAAATAGGAGTTTGTTTTAAATATCCCAATATTTTTTTTTTGCCTTGAGGCGCTCATCTAGAAAGTGTGTGGGGTGGGGGTGTCAATACCCCAAAATTTAATTTTCTAAATATAAATTTCAGAAAATGTTGGCAGGGGTGGGGGCAGAACTCCAACTGAATCAAAAATCCTTTTTGTCACTTTTGTGTGACAGGAAGGGAGACCTCTGGTTTACAATTATTTCTATCATGTCACATATACATGTTTTAGTTATAATATTTTGGAATTTTTTAAAGATACAATGTCATTTATTTGATAAAAATCATATATTTATGCATACATGTATTAACATGTGACGTGTAAACCTAAAAGTAATCAATTTTGTTCAGTTTTTAGCTCACCTGAGCTGAAAGCTCAAGTGAGCTTTTCTGATCACTTTTTGTCCGGCGTCCGTCTGTCTGTCTGTCCGTCTGTCTGTCCGTCTGTCTGTCCGTAAACTTTTTACATTTTCGACTTCTTCTCCAGAACCACTGGGCCGATTTGAACCAAACTTGGTACAAAGCATCCTTAGGTTAAGGGGATTCAAGTTTGTTAAAATGAAGGGCCACGCCCTCTTTCAAGGGGAGATAATTAAAAATCATTGAAAATTTGTTGGTATTTTTCAAAAATCTTCTTCTCAAAAACCATTCGGCCAGAAAAGCTGTAACTTGTGTGGAAGCATCCTCAGGTAGTGTAGATTCAAGTTTGTTCAAATCATGACCCCTGGGAGTAGGGTGGGGCCACAATGGGGGGTTGAATTTTTACATAGGAATATATAGAGTAAATCTTTAAAAATCTTCTTCTCTGAAACTGATCAGCCAGGAAAGCTGAAACTTGTGTGGAAGCATCCTCAGGTAGTGTAGATTCAAGTTTGTTCAAATCATGACCCCCGGGGGTAGGGTGGGGCCACAATGGGGGGTCGAATTTTTACATAGGAATATATAGAGTAAATCTTTAAAAATCTTCTTCTCTGAAACTGATCAGCCAGGAAAGCTGAAACTTGTGTGGAAGCATCCTCAGGTAGTGTAGATTCAAGTTTGTTCAAATGATGATCCCCAGGGGGTAGGGTGAGGCCACAATGGGGGGTCAAATTTTTACATAGGAATATACAGAGTAAATCTTTAAAAATCTTCTTCTCTAAAACTGATCAGCCAGAAAAGCTGTAAATTTTGTGGAAGCATCCTCAGGTAGTGTAGATTCAAGTTTGTTCAAATCATGACCCCCAGGGGTAGGGTGGCCACAATGGGGGGTCGAATTTTTACATAGGAATATATAGAGTAAATCTTTAAAAATCTTCTTCTCTGAAACTAATAAGCCAGGAATGCTGAAACTTGTGTGGAAGCATCCTCAGGTAGTGTAGATTCAAGTTTGTTCAAATGATGATCCCCAGGGGTAGGGTGGGGCCACAATGGGGGGTCGAATTTTTACATAGGAATATATAGAGTAAATCTTTAAAAATCTTCTTCTCTAAAACTGATCAGCCGGAAAAGCTATAAATTTTGTGGAATCATTCTCAGGTAGTGTAGATTCAAGTTTGTTCAAATCATGACCCCCGGGGGTAGGGTGGGGCCACAATGGGGGGTCGAATTTTAACATAGGAATATATAGAGTAAATCTTTAAAAATCTTCTTCTCTAAAACTGATCAGCCAGAAAAGCTGTAAATTTTGTGGAAGCATCCTCAGGTAGTGTAGATTCAAGTTTGTTCAAATGTTGATCCCCAGGGGGTAGGGTGGGGCCACAATGGGGGGTCAAATTTTTACATAGGAATATAAAGAGTAAATCTTTAAAAATCTTCTTCTCTAAAACTGATCAGCCAGAAAAGCTGTAAATTTTGTGGAAGCATCCTCAGGTAGTGTAGATTCAAGTTTGTTCAAATCATGACCCCCAGGGGTAGGGTGGGCCACAATGGGGGGGGGGGGTCGAATTTTTACATAGGAATATATAGAGTAAATCTTTAAAAATCTTCTTCTCTGAAACTGATCAGCCAGGAATGCTGAAACTTGTGTGGAAGCATCCTCAGGTAGTGTAGATTCAAGTTTGTTCAAATCATGACCCCCAGCGGTAGGGTGGGCCACAATGGGGGGGGGTCGAATTTTTACATAGGAATATATAGAGTAAATCTTTAAAAATCTTCTTCTCTGAAACTGATCAGCCAGGAATGCTGAAACTTGTGTGGAAGCATCCTCAGGTAGTGTAGATTCAAGTTTGTTCAAATGATGATCCCCAGGGGTAGGGTGGGGCCACAATGGGGGGTCGAATTTTTACATAGGAATATATAGAGTAAATCTTTAAAAATCTTCTTCTCAGAAACCGATCGGCCAGAAAAGCTTTAACTTGTGTGAAAGCATTCTCGGTTAGAGTACTCACTAGATTCAAGCTGGATAAAATCATGATCCCGAGGGGTAGGGTGGGGCCACAGTGGGGGTGGGGGGTCGAATTTTCTCATTTGAATATATAGAGAAAAATCTTTAAAAAATCTTCTTCTCAGAAACCGATTGGGCAGAAAAGCTGCAACTTGTATGGAAGCATCCTCAGGTAGGGAAGATTCAATTTGTTCGAATATGATTTTAACAAATGTTAATCTAGACTATTTGAAGACTGAACTGACTAAAGTTAGAGCTCTTCTAGACAATTTGAATGTGTTTAAGAAGATTTTTCCCTATATATTCCTATGTAAAAATTTGGCACCCCCCCTTCCAATTGTGGCCCTACCCTACCCCCAGGGATAATGATTTTTCAGGAGTAGGGTTGGGCCACATGGCGGGGGGGGGGGGTCCAATTTTACAAAGGAAAACATTTAAATTGTTCACAAAAACTCAAATGTTTTTATATATGGTTTTACTTATATGCAAGCATTTTGACATATTGTTGATTCTTTAAAATTGTTTAGACTCTGGCCCTTGGACAATTCTTAGACCACACAAGGGGTTCAAAGTTTGATGTAGGTTTATAATCCATATATCAACAGTTGTTTAAGTCTGATCATCTTCTCGAGAACTGCAATGCTCAATATGTAATATGACTGTAAAATCACCCTGTTACAAAGGGGCTCAATGATAAACATAAGAATATGCCGAGGAATTTTATTTTTATACAGGATCTATTATACGACATTGTTCAGATATTTTGTATATGACTCCATAAAGCTGATTTTATTATGTCTGTTGTTGCTCAGGTGAGCGATGTGGCCCATGGGCCTCTTGTTTACTTGAGTAACAGAAAGGCATAAACCAGCGTTTTGTTCAGAGCACTGTGTACATTGTATATTTAAACCAAACCAAAAGAGATGGTGTGACGTCAAAGCAATTTGTTTTTGTTTTTTAAACAAAAGAGTTCTACATAATGTCAACCTCCGGAAAATACGATTTCTCTAACTTTAACATTTACAACACATGCGCGGATCCAGAAATTTTTTCCAGGGGGGATCCGAATTGAACGTAGGGGGGGGGGGGGGGGCTACACTATTCATCAGAAATGTTGACAAGCAAAAATAAAAAAAAACAAAAACAAAAAACTTATTTCCCAAAATCATGAAATTTCTAATCCGTGGAGGTAACGTAGTATGCCTATAACTTGAAATCAAAGTACTGAAGTACTGACGGGAGTTGATTTTATCGCTTATTATTCATTTTATAATCAACAATATGTTATTTAGCATGACAAGTAATTTCTAATCTCTATTTAAATTATGTACATTTTTATAATATGAATTCTCTGACTTTTCCGACAAGAATTTCGAGAAAACACCATATGAATCATGTTGTGTAATATTTAAAGATATATTTAATTCCATCAAACTATGTATCAGTAATCGAAATATTTCTAAAAATTGTACACATGTCTGGATACAAGCAATATTGAACTCTAGTATCGTTCAACCAGACGCTCGGCTGTCTCCGTTAATCTCCGACTACCAAGAGAGACTCTCTGTCGGAGATTTACGGAGACAGCCGAGCGTCTGGTTGAACGCTCTGGCGTAGGAATACATACGACTACAAATAAAATATATAAATTGTTCGTACTTTTTAAAATCTGACTATTTTCAAGGTTTCTTAAATATGTTTTCTTGAAAAACAATGGTTCAGTATACATTACACCGAATTTATCTATTATTTCAAGAACTAACTCTTGTCAGCGGTGATTATTTGTGCTTAGGTCCAAACACTGTTTCACTTTCGGTTTGCCAGAGTAACTGCATAGGAGAGTTGATTAAAATCAACTCCCAAAAATTGTACCTGTCAAAATTTTTTTCTCCCATATTCATGATATGCCTAATCCGATTCATGATATGCCTATTCCGTGGGGAGGTGGGGGTGCGAATATGCTTATAACTGCATTTTTTTCAATATCACACTTAATATTTCCGCTTCCGACGCCTTTCCAAAACATATATGTGTTTTCCAGGGGGGGGGGGGGGTCCAAATCATATTTGCGATAATTTCACTATGTAAATTTAATAACTTCTTATTTTTCGGGGGGGGGGGGGCGGACCGCATGCAACAATTAATAAAATCCGTTGAACAACACATATCTATACCATTTAATTGTAACTTTGAGAAGTGCATACATTTTTGGGAGGCAACTGTGTCGCTAGTCTGTAAGTCAAGTGAATTATGTCCTAAGGTCTTTTAAAGAAATAAGAAACTCTCAACACTTGCAGTACTCTGATGATTTCTATGGCGACCGACTGCATTGAATAACGTATTTCATAACTTCTAAACGTGAGAACAAATAATTATTATTTAACATCTTTGACTTAAAACTTTAAATTTATATTCAACAATTGACCACTACAGTTATAGCTCACTTCCAAGTGTATTTTAATTACATAACAATTGATGATCTGCATCCATAAATTACCTATGGCTATCTGTGTCCAGGGTTGTGTGCACTTAAAAGGCCGAGGTTTTTAACCGGTCTGTTTACCTTAGGTAAGTTCAGGTGGGGGTGGAGCCTATATTAAAAGAGGTGTGAAACCCCGAGGGAAACACGCTCGCTTGTGTATACATGTCTTTTTACACGGAGTATTAAAGTGCTCTCAAAAGTGTTTTTCCGTTTATTTAAAAAGAACATCGTATTTACATGTATATGTACTTATAAAACAAATTGTTCTTCGTTGAAACGCGTGCGACATGTGCAAAATCTTTCGTTTGATTGAACAAGTTTCTGTTTTAGATTAACTGAGAATATATCCTGATGTTTTGTGAATTATACAATTACCCCACCGTACTCAAATACTAATGCAACTTTGCAACCAATGCTTGTAAATCTTTTCCGATCAGCTGCTAAATTAAAGTGCACAATAATTATACCAGCTGCGCATGCACCAGAGCTGTCTGTACTTGTTTCTATTCCGGTTTCAGCTCGTGAAATTTCTCAAAGAAATGTGATAACTAAACGCAATATTTGATTTCATTTAATTATTTATTCTCAATTATTCACAAACATCTTTATTGATAAACGACGTCTTTCATGGATACATGATCGGCACCACATGATTGGTGATCAGCGCATTTAGTGTGGTACATAACCAAGTACGAGTAAATTTTTAATTCATATCTTTTAATATTTCTTTTGTTTAAAGTGCTAAAAGATAGCGATTTATTGTCACGGTATGCATCAAATCAAAAGAAAAAAGTTTATTGCACCGTCGTCGCGAGCGCTGGGCATGGTATACACAGGACGAGTAAACAAATGCCAATCATTTTCTAACATCCAAACTGGGGCCTCGATTTAGTTGATTAACAAGGGTTACACTGACCAGGTAAATTTGAAGGCGGTGCTTATTTTTCGGTCGCACGGGGTGATTGAATTAACACGCAGACTGGCCGAATAAACACACAGATTGCAAAGTGAAACACATTAGGAAGCACGTTAACAAATAAGGAGTCACCAAAAATTGATTTTTGAAAAAATTGATAGCCAATCACGGGGTGGGGGGGGGGGGGCGGGTGGAGCAGCACAGAGATGACTGTTTTTAAACTTCCTAGAACGCTTCGAAAATTAATGATTTTTTTTACTATGTCAACCCTCTTAAAATTTGGTACAACTCTTAAGAAAACTTATTTTACTTTCTACACTATTTAATTTTTGTGTTGGTCGAATATTAATTCTTACACCAGTATATGTGCATATATGACTCGATGGCCAGGAAAGTTTGAATATTGTCTTAAAAGTGTTAAAGTCTGTAAAAAGTAAAAAAAAAAAAGCAATAATTAACGGAAATGATCATGAGTAACTACAGTCGATTCATCGTCGGACCCCACGGGTTTTCCATCCGTTAAATTGCTTGAAATCAGTGTAACGGATAGAAAACCTGTGGGTTCCGATGATGCAGTATATTAATCTTGCATGTAAGTTAAACACATATCAATTTTACATATGCCGGTAAATATCTCGGAATTTCATTATATTTAATCTTTTATTTATACAATCGGCCTTGCATATTTAGAATCGAATTGATAGATTACTTTTATTCAATTAATGATAGGTTTTTATAAGATTTTTCGCCCTGACGTTTAAATCAACGCTAAATGAACTGAAAAAGGGAGATAAATTCATCTTTCATCTAAAACCAATATAAATGAAAATAAAATAAACAAATAGTTTTGTGTTCGTACAAAATATCAATAAACATACACGTGTGATAAGGTACATGTAGATGTCCCCTCTCGCGCGATCTTTTGGTAATGTGCGAGCGTGCGAGGGATGATCATCATTTAAAGGGGTAATCTTTGTGGGTTTTTGTTGCTGATCTAAAACATTATTAGTACAGTTCTTATACAAACCCACCATTGATTTATGTCTGACGATGTTTTGGATTAGGAATAATATCGGATTTTATAATTTTCAGAATGACTTCTTAATTTTCATTTTAAATAAAACATTAATAACTTAAAATTAAAACAGTTCCCGTATTTGCGGCTATTATATAAACTCAAAACAAGTACATGAAAGACGCGAATCTGATGTATTAGATAAGCGCTGACCGCTTGGTAGTGCACCCGCGGCCGAGGAGCCCGCGATCTCCTCGGCCGCGGGCGAGGAATAGGTTACGTAAAGTTACAACACACACAGCTCAGAACCCAGGAAGATTTGAAATGTTTGCAGTATAATAATGACTAAAATCTACCAAATAGAAGTTATTTTTTTTTTACTTAAAATCCACAATTGATCTATGCCTGATATTACTTCCGATTGAGAATGACATTTCTTTTATTAATTAACAGAACGTTTTCTTAATTGACACTCTATCATTTAATTCAATTTAAGAAGAATAAACGTCTATGTGTGATCAAAATTAAAACAATTCTTGTTTTCGGCTAAATGAACTCATAAATTGAGATACGTGACTCCGGTGTATTAGATAACCGCTGACCGCTAGGTAGTCCAGCCGCGACCATGGCGACCGACTTTCTCGGCCGCAAGCGAGGGATAGCTTACGTAATGGTTCAGACACACAGCTCTGATTCCAGATATATTTTAAATGCACGCAGCATGATAACTAAAATGTATCACATACATTTATTTTTTTTCCGTTAGTTTGTGTGATTTACTAGAAAAGAAAAAGAATGTTTATATTTTCTGTTTCTCGTTTTTTAGGATTGTGCAGAATTTACGAAGATGACTTAAACTCCTCACATAAAAGCATGTATCCTAAAATTTTTTTTTTTTTTTTTTTTTTTTTTTTGTGAATTAAAGCCTCCTTTTTAAACAGGCATACTGTCTGTCGTAACTTAATGTCAGTTGTACGCACAATGACTTTCATTAACTTGCCAAATAAACACAGGTACATGTTAACATGTAAAGCTTTTTACACTCATACTACACAACTCACCAACAAAATAACATTGTAACGACATTTATAGGATCCCAACAAACAACTTTTCCAGCGACAGCTATATCAAAATCCTAGCCGTTTTTTAGTTATTTAGCAAACACTTTCAAGGGCCCTTGGCCCTTACTTTAAGGGGCCAGCCCTTTTTTATTGGTGTCAAATGAAAGTCCTTGACATTCTGCACAACTTTTATTCTACATGTCTTAAGAAAGTATTTTTCGTTTAAAAGATACAAAGGAAAATATGTCTAAATTTTCGCACTTTTTGGAACCCTGTTTTTTGACCCCCTACCTTTTTCTAAATAAAGAAAGTAATCCAAAAACAAAAACCGATGTGCAAAACTTCAATGTCTCTGTTATTCAAATTCGTTGGATTCCCATTCCCTGCTATCATAGTCTCGGAGCCTTTGTCTGGAAACGAAAGGCCCTAAATTTTTTAAAAAGGGGAATAACTCGTTAACGAAAGAGGATTTTTAAAATTTATGAAATGGTTTAGATAGTGTTTTGTAAAGTCTATAAGCCCTGAAAATTTGAGCAAAAACCGTTCAGAAATGAGCAAGATATGAAGCCTCAAAGTTCGCGTCTAGGAAGAAAAAAAAAAAAAAGAAAAATAAGACTAGAGCAAAGCTCGTTGCAAAGCAACGAGTGGGTCTTCCGTTAATGTCGAAAGAAAAGCTTGATGTTCCTGTAAGAAGCAGAGCTTTAAAACCAATACCAGGAGTTTTAAAACAAAAGATATAAAAAATCGAATAATTCTTGGTACGACTTAACAAAATCCGAATGACTTTAAGTACGAATTAACAAAAACCTTAACCATTTCAAGAACGACTTGACAAAAAAATCCGAATGTGTTTAAGAATGACTTAACAAATATCGAATCATTCTAGGTACGAGTTAATTTAACATTTAACATAACACTATTTTCTTAACAAAGAATGTGGAATCAAAATTTCCGGAAAAATCAATTTTTAAACCCCTATATCTCTGTAATGCATCGTACGATTTTAAAACGGATTTTAGATTTAAATTAAGCTTAATCAGTTGAACATTTTTGCTTCAATAATATATTACAAATTTTTTTTCAGTAAATAGTTATTATAAAAAGACTTTGTAGCCCTCCTGGTCCCTAATTTGAGGGGCCAGCCCCTTTTTCTTGATATCAAATGAAAGGTCTTGCAAATATAAACATATTTTGTTCAACAACTGTTCACGAATTGTTAACCGTTCTAGAGATATCTGAACAAATGTGTTTTAGGGGCTGACCCTTAAACTCCTTAATGGGGCAACCAACAAAAATTTTTTAGGTAGCATATTGTTGAAAACATTATTTTAAGCATTTTTTTCTTCTACAGTGCTTTTCAAAATATTTCTCCTTTTCTAGATATTAATGATCAAAGTTTTGGACTTCTGACCCCTTGAAACCCCTAATTACGTAACATATGATTAAGGTGTGGTACTGTATAGATAAACAGCTGTACAATAAACATTTTTGCTTCTATAATTGATAACAAATTATTGTTCAGTAAAGAGTTATTGCAAAAAGACTTTCGAGCCCTCTTGGCCCCTAATTTGAGGGGCCAGCCCCTTTTTCTTGATACCAAATGAAAGCCCGTGGAAATTGAAACAACTTTTGCATTATATGTTTTAACAAAATATTTACAGTTTTAAAAATATTTTAGAAAATGTGCAAAATTTTCGTTAAAAAAATTGGTGCCAATTTTCGACCTCAGGCGAGCTTCAACGCCTTGCGTATTATCCATATTTTAAAACAATGCGGTACATCTACAGACTTTCATCTACAATCCCTGAAAATTTCAACTTTCTATCGTGAATAGTTTCAGAGGAGTTGCGTGGACAAAATGACCCTTAAAATTTCATTAAATCGTCAATATCTTAAACCGGAAGTGACGTCATGAAAAAAATTAACTGAAAACATTTGTCCCCTCCGATGCTCTATAAGTCCTGAAAATTTGGTGCAAATCGAGTGAATAGTTTTCGAGAAATAAAGCTTTAAAGAAGGCAGAAAAAGAATATTAAGAATAACTAGAGCAAAGCTCGTTGCAAAGCAACGAGTGGGTCTTCCGTTAATGTCGAAAGAAAAGCTAGATGTTCCTGTAAGAAGCAAAGCTCTAAAACCAATAACAGGAGTTTTAAAACAAAAGATATAAAAAATCGAATAATTCTTGGTACGACTTAACAAAATCCGAATGACTTAATGTACGAATTAACAAAAACCTTACCGATTTCAAGAACGACTTGACAAAAAAAATCCGAATGTGTTTAAGAACAAATATCGAATCATTCTAGGTACGAGTTAATTTAACTTTAAACATAACACTATTTTCTTAACCAAGAATGTGGAATCAAAATTTCCGGAAAAATCAATTTTTAAAGCCCTATATCTCTTTAATGCATCGTCCGATTTTAAATCGGATTTCAGATTTAAATTAAGCTTTATAAGTTGAACATTTTTGCTTCAATAATATATAACAAATTATTTTTCAGTAAATAGTTATGATTAAAAGACTTTATAGCCCTCCTGGCCCCTAATTTGAGGGGCCAGCCCCTTTTTCTTGATATCAAATGAAAGGTCTTGCAAATATAAACATATTTTGTTCAACAACTGTTCACGAATTGTTAATCGTTCTAGAGATATCTGAACAACTGTGTTTTAGGGGCCGACCCTTAAACTCCTTAATGGGGCCACCAACAAAAAAGGTTTAGGTATTATATTATTAAAAGCATTATTTTGAGCAACTTTTCTTCTACAATGCTTTTCAAAATATTTCTCCTTTTCTAGCTATTACTGATCAGAGTTTTGGACTTCTGGCCCCTTGAAACCCCTAATTACGTAACATATGACTTAGGTATGGTACTGTATAGATAAATAACTGTACAAAGAATATTTTTGCTTCTATAATATATAACAAATTATTTTTCAGTAAAAAGTTATTATTAAAAGACTTAAGAGCCCTCTTGGCCCCTAATTTAAGGGGCCAGCCCTTTTTTCTTGATATCAAATGAAAGATCTCGCAAATATAAACATATTTTGTTCAACAAGTGTTCAGGAATTGTTGACCGTTTTAGAGATATCTGAACTAATATGTTTTAGGGGCCGACCCTTAAACTCCTTACTGGGGCCACCAACAAATTTTTTTTAGGTAGCATATTGTTGAGAACATTATTTTAAGCATTTTTTCTTCTACAATGCTTTTCAAAATATTTCTCCTTTTGTAGATATTAATGATCAAAGTTTTGGACTTCTGGCCCCTTGAAACCCCTAATTACGTAACATATGATTAAGGTGTGGTACTGTATAGATAAACAGCTGTACAATAAACATTTTTGCTTCTATAATTGATAACAAATTATTGTTCAGTAAAGAGTTATTGCAAAACGACTTTAGAGTCCTCTTGGCCCCTAATTTGAGGGGCCAGCCCTTTTTTCTTGATATCAAATAAAAGCCCATGGAAATTGAAACAACTTTTGCATTACATGTTTTAACAAAATATTTATACATCAAAAGATATTAGAGAAAATGTTTGAAAATTTCGTGAAAAAATTTGGTGCTAATTTTCAGGTTCAGGCTAGCTTCGAGGCCTTGCGCAATTTTAATAATTGGAAGCAGGGGGGTACAACTTCAGACTTTAATCTACAATCCTGGAAAAATTTTAAGCTTCTATCTTGATTAGTTTCGGAGGAGATGCGTGGACAAAATGACCCTTAAAAATTTACAAAATCGTCAATATCTGAAACCGGAAGTGACGTCATCATTTGAAAATTTAACAATATGTAGCGCCGGTGATGCTTAATCAGTCCTGAAAATTTCGTGCAAATCGGTTGAATAGTTTTTGAGAAATAATGCTCCAAAAAAGTCAGAAAAAGAAAAAAAAGAATAATAACTAGATCGTTCTCGTTGCGAGCAACGAGTGGGTCTTCCGTCCGATTTTTGAATAAATGAGATAAAACTCATCGTTTTAAAGATAAAATTTTGAGTCTACGCAAAAAATACGAAAAAAAATTTTGCGGCACTCGGGGGTTGAACCCGGGTCGCCTGGGCACTGTCCACGACCATAACGACTGAGCTACTCGGGTTCTCGCTTCAGGACTTTGACTCTTAATATCTCGAGAATGCGTTGATCGATTTTAAAACAAATTACATATTCTGAATCAGAAAAAGGGTCACTATCAACTGTAAAACTTTCAAAGAAAAAAATTAAAAAATAAAAAAGTTGAAAAATTTAAATTTTTCAAATTTGCTTCCGGTGACGACCGGAAGTGACGGCTGGCATTCTCTTGACCGAGGTGCACCAGAAAATAGCTAGATCTATCATCTCTGAAAATTTCAGCCCTTTATCTTTGCTCGTTTTTGAGAAACCTGACAGACAAAATTGACTTTTTAAAATCGTAAACGGACGATAACTTCCGAATGGAAGTGTATTTTCAAAAGTGGTTAAAAAACAATCAACTTCAGATAAAACTGCGTTGATCCTGAAAATTTGAATGAAATCGATCAAGCCATCTCTGAGAAATCGTCTGCACAAAATCGGTAAGAAAAAAAAAGAATAATAATAATAACAACTAGATCGTTCTCGTTGCGAGCAACGAGTGGGTCTTCCGTCCGATTTTTGAATAAATGAGATAAATCCCATCATTTTAAAGATAAAATCCTAAGTCTAAGCAAAAAATACGAAAAAAAAATTTTGCGGCACTCGGGGCTTGAACCCGGGTCGCCTGGGCAATGTCCACGACCATAACGACTGAGCTACTCGGGCTCTCGCTTCAGGACTTTGACGCTTAATATCTCGAGAATGCGTTGATCGATTTTAAAACAAATTACATATTCTGAATCAGAAAAAGAGTCACTATCAACTATAAAAAATTTAAAGAAAAATATTAAAAACTAAAAAAGTCGAAAAATTAAAATTTTTTAAATTTGCTTCCGGTGACGACCGGAAGTGACGGCTGGCATTCTCTTGACCGAGGTGCACCAGAAAATAGATAGATCTATCATCTCTGAAAATTTCAGCCCCTTATCTTTACTCGTAGTTGAGAAACCTGACAGACAAAATTGACTTTTTAAAATCGTAAACGGACGATAACTTCCGACCGGAAGTGTATTTTCAAAAATGTTTAAAAAGCGATCAACTTCAGATAAAACTGCGTTGATCCTGAAAATTTGATTGAAATCGATAGAGCCATCTCCGAGAAATCGTCTGCACAAAATCGGTAAGAAAAAAAAAGAATAATAATAATAATAATAATAACAATAAGAAAAGTGAAAAAGAAACAATAGAATAATAGAAGGGTCTTCCGCTGAAGACGGAAGACCCTAATAAGAAAAGTGAAAAAGAAACAATAGAATAATAGAAGGGTCTTCCGCTGAATACGGAAGACCCTAACAATAAGAAAAGTGAAAAAGAAACAATAGAATAATAGAAGGGTCTTCCGCTGAAGACGGAAGACCCTAACAATAAGAAAAGTGAAAAAGAAACAATAGAATAATAGAAGGGTCTTCCGCTGAAGACGGAAGACCCTAATAAATAAGGTCTGTTTTTGTCTTTATTTAAATGGAATAGTGTTTTTCAACGTGTACTTCATTCCAACAACCCCTTTGTAAATAGTATTTTTGTTTGAAAATCAAAAAAAAAAAAAAAAAAAAAAAAAAATGGATAGAAAGAAAAGGAGAGAAAGAGAACAAATCTTGTGGCTCCGGCGAGATTAGAACACCCAACTTATGCAGGTGTCATAACAGAATTTCAGCAAAGGTTCACGTCAAAACATGGCTGACGCAAAATAATTCCCGAATTTCTCTTTGAATTCGGGGCGTTTCCGCCCGAGACAGGAGCTGATTTTTTGTACGAGATGAAAAACAACGTGTAAGATGTCTGAGTATTCAGGTTTTGTAACAATGCGAGGTCATTTGAAATATTGATGCGTGTTTGTTTCTGGAGGGGGGTGAAAAGGCCAGAGCTTGATTTTCGTCGTAAATAAATCGAAAGTAGAATTTTGAGGTGTGGATCTCGGATTCGGTTAACGACAAATAGGGGAATGATAAAACAATGACTGATGCATTTTACACATGTATTTCAGCGTTGAGAATTTTTTTTCGTGTCGTTTACTATTATGTTTGACTGTTTTATTACGCCAGGATTGGTAAAATCTTGATAAATGTAGAAATAACGAAATCAGTTACATGTAAATTTATTCGGTAAAAAATCGATAACGGTAATTTTCACAGATCTTACATTCATAAGTAGTTCACACGCTATCGTAGATACAGACTAAACGGAAAACAAGAAATATACATGCACTAGAAATATTACACGGCTGCTTACATCCCGTGTACTATGTAAATTTTAATTTCCCGTACAGGCAATGCCTGCCGTTTGATCTCAGGAATTTCTTCTAAATTGTTCAATCCGCTGCATATTTGGCAGACAATTAGAATGGGGTCCGAGGTACATTTACACGAAATTTCATAAGGATTGAGTGAAGAGCTCGGGAGTTAGAATTTTTTTCTACAGTACATGTGAAGCACGCTAATCGAAACTCAAATGCCCAAATATTCATAACTCTGTTAAAATAAAACGAACTGGTCTGGCCATTAGTACAGTAATCTAGAATGGTAATAGGCTGAAAGTAAAGGTCCAATATCAAAGATCAAGTAAAATCAGGCCAGAAAAACTAAATGATTTTGTGAATCGGAATGGGGGGGGGGGGGGTCGGTGCGTGTACTGTGTAAATTTTAACTCCACGTACAGGCAATACTCGCCGTTTGATCTCAGGATTTTCTTCTAAATTGCTTAATCCGGTGCATATTTGGTAGACAATAAGAATTGGATCCGAGGTATATTTACACGAATTTTCATAAGGATTGAGTGAAGAACTCGGAAGTTAGATTTTTTTTCTACAGTACATGTCAAGCAAGCCAGTTGAAACGGAAATGCCCAAAAATTCATAACTCTGTTAAAAATGAACGAATTGGTCTGGTCATTAGTACAGTAATCTAGAATGGTACTAGGTTGAAAGTAAAGATCAAAGATCCAAGATCAAGAAAAAGCAGACCAGAAAAACTAAGTGATTTTATGAATTGGGGGGGGGGGGGGTCGGTGACTTCTATATTACACGTAGAATATTAAATTCTAAATATTACATTTTACACAATTACTAAATGAAATACACATGTTAGAACAATGTATAAGCGTTGTATTAAAGATGCAACTATTTATTTTTCTCAATATTTTAACTTTATTTCAGTATGAATACATAGCTTTGGATGTCAATACACAAATACGGGGAAACACGCCATTATTGTAACTTCTTTTACAAAATTAAAACGGAAAAGAACAGAATCCATCATTTTAAAGATAAAATCGTAGGTCTTATCGAAAAATGAGTTAAAAAATTTTGCGGCACTCGGGGCTTGAACCCGGGTCGTCTGGGCACTGTCCACGACCATATCGACTGAGCTACTCGGACTCTCGCTTCAGGACTTTGACGCTTAATATCTCGAGACTGCGTTGATCGATTTTAAAACAAATTACATATTCTGAATCAGTAAAAGGGTCACTATAGAGTGTAAAAATTTCAAATAAAAATATTAGAAAATAAAAAAGTTGAAAAATTCAAGTTTTCAAATTTCCATCCGGTGACGACTGCAAGTAACGGCTGACATTCTCTTGACCGAGGTGCACCAGAAAAACGGTAGATCTATCATATCTGAAAATTTCAGCCCTATATCTTTGCTCGTTTTTGAGAAACCTGACAGACAAAATTGACTTTTTAAAATCGTAAACGGACGATAACTTCCGACCGGAAGTGTATATTCAAAAATGGATAAAAAACAATCAACTTCAGATAAAATTGTGTTAATCTTGAAAATTTGAATAAAATCGATCGAGCCATCTCCGAAAAATCGTCTGCACAAAATCGGTAAGAAAAAAAAAGAATAATAATAATAACAACTAGATCGTTCTCGTTGCGAGCAACGAGTGGGTCTTCCGTCCGATTTTTGAATAAATGAGATAAAACTCATCGTTTTAAAGATAAAATTGTAAGTCTACGAAAAAAAAAACGAAAAAAAAATTTGCGGCACTCGGGGCTTGAACCCGGGTCGCCTGGGCACTGTCCACGACCATAACGACTGAGCTACTCGGGCTCTCGCTTCAGGACTTTGACGCTTAATATCTCGAGAATGCGTTGATCGATTTTAAAACCAATTACATATTCTGAATCAGAAAAAGGGTCACTATCACCTATAAAAAATTTAAAGAAAAATATTAAAAAATAAAAAAGTCGAAAAATTAAATTTTTTCAAATTTGCTTACGGTGACAACCGGAAGTAACGGCTGGTATTCTCTTGACCGAGGTGCACCAGAAAATAGATAGATCTATCATCTCTGAAAATTTCAGCCCTTTATCTTTACTCGTTTTTGAGAAACCTGACAGACAAAATTGACTTTTTTAAATCGTAAACGGACGATAACTTCCGACCGGAAGTGTAGTTTCAAAAATGGATAAAAAACAATCAACTTCAGATAAAACTGCGTTAATCCTGAAAATTTGAATGAAATCGATCGAGCCATCTCCGAGAAATCGTCTGCACAAAATCGGTAAGAAAAAAAAAGAATAATAATAATAATAACAATAAGAAAAGTGAAAAAGAAACAATAGAATAATAGAAGGGTCTTCCGCTGAAGACGGAAGACCCTAATAAGAAAAGTGAAAAAGAAACAATAGAATAATAGAAGGGTCTTCCGCTGAAGACGGAAGACCCTAATAAATAAGGTCTGTTTTTGTCTTTATTTAAATGGAATAGTGTTTTTCAACGTGTACTTCATTCCAACAACCCCTTTGTAAATAGTATTTTTGTTTGAAAATCAAAAAAAAAAAAAAAAAAAAAAAAAAAATGGATAGAAAGAAAAGGAGAGAAAGAGAACAAATCTTGTGGCTCCGGCGAGATTAGAACACCCAACTTATGCAGGTGTCATAACAGAATTTCAGCAAAGGTTCACGTCAAAACATGGCTGACGCAAAATAATTCCCGAATTTCTCTTTGAATTCGGGGCGTTTCCGCCCGAGACAGGAGCTGATTTTTTGTACGAGATGAAAAACAACGTGTAAGATGTCTGAGTATTCAGGTTTTGTAACAATGCGAGGTCATTTGAAATATTGATGCGTGTTTGTTTCTGGAGGGGGGTGAAAAGGCCAGAGCTTGATTTTCGTCGTAAATAAATCGAAAGTAAAATTTTGAGGTGTGGATCTCGGATTCGGTTAACGACAAATAGGGGAATGATAAAACAATGACTGATGCATTTTACACATGTATTTCAGCGTTGAGAATTTTTTTTCGTGTCGTTTACTATTATGTTTGACTGTTTTATTACGCCAGGATTGGTAAAATCTTGATAAATGTAGAAATAACGAAATCAGTTACATGTAAATTTATTCGGTAAAAAATCGATAACGGTAATTTTCACAGATCTTACATTCATAAGTAGTTCACACGCTATCGTAGATACAGACTAAACGGAAAACAAGAAATATACATGCACTAGAAATATTACACGGCTGCTTACATCCCGTGTACTATGTAAATTTTAATTTCCCGTACAGGCAATGCCTGCCGTTTGATCTCAGGAATTTCTTCTAAATTGTTCAATCCGCTGCATATTTGGCAGACAATTAGAATGGGGTCCGAGGTACATTTACACGAAATTTCATAAGGATTGAGTGAAGAGCTCGGGAGTTAGAATTTTTTTCTACAGTACATGTGAAGCACGCTAATCGAAACTCAAATGCCCAAATATTCATAACTCTGTTAAAATAAAACGAACTGGTCTGGCCATTAGTACAGTAATCTAGAATGGTAATAGGCTGAAAGTAAAGGTCCAATATCAAAGATCAAGTAAAATCAGGCCAGAAAAACTAAATGATTTTGTGAATCGGAATGGGGGGGGGGGGGGGGGTCGGTGCGTGTACTGTGTAAATTTTAACTCCACGTACAGGCAATACTCGCCGTTTGATCTCAGGATTTTCTTCTAAATTGCTTAATCCGGTGCATATTTGGTAGACAATAAGAATTGGATCCGAGGTATATTTACACGAATTTTCATAAGGATTGAGTGAAGAACTCGGAAGTTAGATTTTTTTTCTACAGTACATGTCAAGCAAGCCAGTTGAAACGGAAATGCCCAAAAATTCATAACTCTGTTAAAAATGAACGAATTGGTCTGGTCATTAGTACAGTAATCTAGAATGGTACTAGGTTGAAAGTAAAGATCAAAGATCCAAGATCAAGAAAAAGCAGACCAGAAAAACTAAGTGATTTTATGAATTGGGGGGGGGGGGGTCGGTGACTTCTATATTACACGTAGAATATTAAATTCTAAATATTACATTTTACACAATTACTAAATGAAATACACATGTTAGAACAATGTATAAGCGTTGTATTAAAGATGCAACTATTTATTTTTCTCAATATTTTAACTTTATTTCAGTATGAATACATAGCTTTGGATGTCAATACACAAATACGGGGAAACACGCCATTATTGTAACTTCTTTTACAAAATTAAAACGGAAAAGAACAGAATCCATCATTTTAAAGATAAAATCGTAGGTCTTATCGAAAAATGAGTTAAAAAATTTTGCGGCACTCGGGGCTTGAACCCGGGTCGTCTGGGCACTGTCCACGACCATATCGACTGAGCTACTCGGACTCTCGCTTCAGGACTTTGACGCTTAATATCTCGAGACTGCGTTGATCGATTTTAAAACAAATTACATATTCTGAATCAGTAAAAGGGTCACTATAGAGTGTAAAAATTTCAAATAAAAATATTAGAAAATAAAAAAGTTGAAAAATTCAAGTTTTCAAATTTCCATCCGGTGACGACTGCAAGTAACGGCTGACATTCTCTTGACCGAGGTGCACCAGAAAAACGGTAGATCTATTATATCTGAAAATTTCAGCCCTATATCTTTGCTCGTTTTTGAGAAACCTGACAGACAAAATTGACTTTTTAAAATCGTAAACGGACGATAACTTCCGACCGGAAGTGTATATTCAAAAATGGATAAAAAACAATCAACTTCAGATAAAATTGTGTTAATCTTGAAAATTTGAATAAAATCGATCGAGCCATCTCCGAAAAATCGTCTGCACAAAATCGGTAAGAAAAAAAAAGAATAATAATAATAACAATAAGAAAAGTGAAAAAGAAACAATAGAATAATAGAAGGGTCTTCCGCTGAAGACGGAAGACCTAATAAATAAGGTCTGTTTTTGTCTTTATTTAAATGGAATAGTGTTTTTCAACGTGTACTTCATTCCAACAACCCCTTTGTAAATAGTATTTTTGTTTGAAAATCAAAAAAAAAAAAAAAAAAAAAAAAAAATGGATAGAAAGAAAAGGAGAGAAAGAGAACAAATCTTGTGGCTCCGGCGAGATTAGAACACCCAACTTATGCAGGTGTCATAACAGAATTTCAGCAAAGGTTCACGTCAAAACATGGCTGACGCAAAATAATTCCCGAATTTCTCTTTGAATTCGGGGCGTTTCCGCCCGAGACAGGAGCTGATTTTTTGTACGAGATGAAAAACAACGTGTAAGATGTCTGAGTATTCAGGTTTTGTAACAATGCGAGGTCATTTGAAATATTGATGCGTGTTTGTTTCTGGAGGGGGGTGAAAAGGCCAGAGCTTGATTTTCGTCGTAAATAAATCGAAAGTAGAATTTTGAGGTGTGGATCTCGGATTCGGTTAACGACAAATAGGGGAATGATAAAACAATGACTGATGCATTTTACACATGTATTTCAGCGTTGAGAATTTTTTTTCGTGTCGTTTACTATTATGTTTGACTGTTTTATTACGCCAGGATTGGTAAAATCTTGATAAATGTAGAAATAACGAAATCAGTTACATGTAAATTTATTCGGTAAAAAATCGATAACGGTAATTTTCACAGATCTTACATTCATAAGTAGTTCACACGCTATCGTAGATACAGACTAAACGGAAAACAAGAAATATACATGCACTAGAAATATTACACGGCTGCTTACATCCCGTGTACTATGTAAATTTTAATTTCCCGTACAGGCAATGCCTGCCGTTTGATCTCAGGAATTTCTTCTAAATTGTTCAATCCGCTGCATATTTGGCAGACAATTAGAATGGGGTCCGAGGTACATTTACACGAAATTTCATAAGGATTGAGTGAAGAGCTCGGGAGTTAGAATTTTTTTCTACAGTACATGTGAAGCACGCT